>CAUYQV010065652.1:0-10718 GCA_963574575.1 Galagoides demidoff | reverse complement strand
TGGCTGCAACCAAAAAATGGCCGGGCGTTGTGGCGGGCGCCTGTGGTCCCAGCTACTTGGGAGGCAGAGGCAGGAGACTCGCTTGAGCCCAGGAGTTGGAGGTTGCTATAAGCTGTGATGCCATGGCACTCTACCCAGGGGAATAGCTTGAGGCTCCGTCTCAAAAAAAAAAGAATTTATCTTTAGACTGAAGTGGATTCCCTATTTCAATTATAATATAAAAACATAACTTTTTCTGGGTCAAAGAACAATAATTCACAAGATGGGTTGTCACCACAGATCACAAACCACAAACTCAGTTTCATTAACTATTAAATATTCACTAACAGTACTTATCTACATCCACCTTATAAGATAGTTAGGAGAATGTTATATGAGTGTAATTTTTTTTTGAGACAGAGTCTCACTTTGTTGCCCTGGGTAGAATGCCATGGTGTCACAGCTCACAGCAACCTCAAACTCAGGCTCAAGCCGATCCTCTTGCCTCAGCCTCCCGAGTAGCTGGGACTACAGGCACACACCACAACACCCAGTTAATTTTTCTAATTTTAGTAGAAATAGGGTCTCACTCTTGATCAGGCTGGTCTCAAACTCCTGAGCTCAGGATCCACCTGCAAAGGCCTTCAAGAGTGCTAAGATTACAGGCATAGCAGAGTATATGTATTATTAAATAAATACTAACCATTGTGGCTAATACTGTTGTTTAGATCTAATAGATAATATACGCCAAAAAACTCATCACTCCTTTCATACTTTATTCTTTTAATGTTGTTAGAACAGGAACCCTACCCAAAATGAGATACCTTATTCTAAGTGCCTAGAAGTTTTGAGCAAAGACGGGGCCCTCTATCATTTTGACTGTATCAAAGTCTTTTTTACTTGCTTCTGGATTTTCTGATATGTTCTGAATAGTTCAGTTTGCAGGAGTAATCACCAGTAAAGTATTACTGTAAGTAAGCTTCTAAAACGTATTTAAAGCATACATAAGTATATCAGAAAAATCTTTAAGAAAAGACAGTCTACATTACTGATATTTGACTATTCTAAAATCACATTATACCATGGTGACTATATGAGACTTTCCCTTCTGAAATGTTAAGTATGATTTTTCATCTTTATATTTTAACAGACTAAAATAAAATCTCAAAAGAAGATATTCCCACTGAGATTTACTAAAGAAATACTGAAGCATCATAAAAATAGTTTATAATGATGTGAGGAATCAGATCCATTTTATTGAGAAGTGAATCACCATCAATTCAGCTTAGTAGATGTCCAGCTTCTGAACCAAAAGCTTCCATTGTACATGTAGGGAATGTATTTCTAGTTAATAATGATCCTAAGAGCAAAATAAGTGGTAGGATTCATTTTCAAAGTTAAAAGTTGCTACATATGAGCAGTGCCCATAGCTCAGTGGGTAGGGTGCCAGCTACATACACTAAAGCTGGCAGGTTCAAACCGGGCCCTGGCCAGCTAAAATCAACAATGACAACTGCAACAAAAAAAATAGCCGGAGTTGTGGCAGGCGCCTGTAGTCCCAGCTACTTGGGAGGCTGAGGAAGAGAATCACTTAAGCCCAAGAGTTTGAGGTTGCCTTGAGCTGTGATGCCATTGCACCCTACTGAGGTGAGACTCTGTGTCCCCCTCCAAAAAAAAGTTGCTACATAGAGGATTCAATCGCAAGTAATTACTTTCCATGATCAAAAACAGTTTGATATCACTACATTTTGTCCTTTTTTACCTATATCCTGGCTTTGCTTCACTGAGTTTCACCTAAAAAAGAGATAGAACCAAAAGTACCTACCCTAATAATGGTTGTTTGGGTGACTAAATAATAAAAAAAGTACAGATCACCTAACCCCACAGCCTGGCATAGATGACTCTACCCAGATAGCTATTAATACTATTCTATAGACAAGTACATCAGAGGAAATTACAGTCCTCAAAGCTCCAAATTTTGACATCATTGCTTAAAAATGATTTGCCAGCAAAGAGTCTACGAGGAACTAGCACTGCCTTTAATTAATAAGTAATCTGTTTAATTATAATTGATTGCCAGGAAATAAAATCATTTTATTAAATTTTAGAACCTTACATTAAAAAAAACTACAAAAAAATTAAAAAGTACTGAGTTTCAACTTGGAAGACATTTCCTTAATTAAAGGAAACATTTCAATTTTTTTAATCACACATGATCATTTTGGATTCACTATTTCCTAGACATTTAACTAATATTCCCTCAAAATTTTGAAATTTTTCATCTAAAAACCTTCTTTTCCAAAACGTAGGGGTCTTTTTAATCTGTTCAAAACTCTTCTAAGCAATAAAAACTGAAACTAACACTCATGAAAGTGCCAGTGTCAGGAACTTTTCTGGGCCTCAGCACTGTTCATGTTTTATGCATTTCTGTATAGGTGTCTGGACAGTTTAGCAAAAAACTTAGCAAAGAATGAAATCAATAAACACTGCTAAATAAATTAGTCATCAAAATGAGGCAGAGAGATGATGGGGCTAATTAAAATGAATGCTCTTACATCACTGCTCATATTTGAAACTAACTTCAAATATCCTACCCTTTCAATTACTGACTTTCTTTGCAAGGGAAAAAGAGAAAAGAAGGTTCGTTTTCATGGTAGTTTCCTGAAACTCTATACTGCAAAAGCTAAAAACAAATTAGTATTCAAAATGTCCCATACATGAAAGCATAACTTCCTAATTATTAGAAAACTCTTAAGAGTCTTAGCGATTTTTCTCTCAATTTTTTATGTGTGAATACAGTGGCTCAAGAAAAGGAAATATTCACAAGCCACTGCTAATTCTAACATCAGACATTAATTTTACTAAGATGACTTTAACAATACCAATTCAAATAAAACAATGTGTTCAGTGCTACCTAAAAACCCTATCTAGCAATGCATGGTCGTGGTCATTTCTTTGAAATTGAGTATTCTCGCCAATTCGAGGATTTGGGAAGATAAAACGCAGAGACATCAATGGGAGTACAGAGCCGGGGAAAGGGAAAGGAAAAGATCAGGGAGGATTAATTTCTGCATTATTTGTGGATGGGAAAGGAGGTGACTTGGGCCAGCAGTCGAGGACCCCTAGGAAGAGGAGTGGAAAGGATTCATTTTCCAGTTAACATGAACTGAGGAATGGGAGGAGGGGCAACTATCATCTGGGAATCTTGCCAGAAGAGAAAATGTGCCCTCAGGTCAATCTCAATAAGCTACAGTGAAGGAAGGGGGAGTGACCTTCCTAGGTTTGACAGAGGAAATAGAGGGTCACTTCCCAATGGACTGAAAGAGGATTCGGTTCCCTTGGTCACCGGGGAATAGAAGGGATTGTAGTTAGAAGCCCCAAGGCCACGGTAAGGAAGTGAGACCCAGGGCTGAGGCGTGGGCGTTACCTGCAGGGTCACCTCCTGGGGGTCCCAGTGGGGCCGCAGGTGTTGCAGGAGCCTCAGGGCCCCTTCCCGGCAGCGCTGTTCCTCCTGATCCTGAACCGTTACGTTCAGCTTAGGCACCTCCGGGGAGCCGGACGGGACGTGGATGTAATTGGCCATGGCCCAGGCGACCGCGGAGACTACCACAACAACGACGGCGACGGCGACCACGAGAACTGCGGGCGCCGACAGGCTGCTGGACCCTTCCGTCCCGGGGCGCCCTCACGGGAGGGCTGGGGGCGCTGGGACGGGCGGGCGAGCTGTAGGAGAAAGACTGGAGGAGGCCCGATAGCCGGTCAGGTCTGGACAGCAGCTGAATCGAGCTGGGCCGCTCACGGGGGAGATTCCTCTTGTCGGCGCTCCACCGCGGGCGGCCGCGGAGCATGCCGGGACTGGCCTGACGCTGGCGTCACGCGCAGGGCGGAGCCTGCGCTGCGTCTGCGACCGGAGCTGGATTCCTAACGTCTGTGCACAATGGGCCGGCTGTTCGCCGGGTGATTGCCTACGTGTGATTGCCTTCTGTGGTTGTAGCTCGTTCGGTCTCTGTGAGCTGCTAGTCTAGAAAACGCAGGGCTACTTCTCTGGGATGAGCCTGAGCCCTGCCAAGCCTCGCAAGGCTTTAAAGCTTACCCGATCGGGAGGGTTGTGGGGATCTGGGATTGAGTTACAGCGAAATTTTTGTGGAAAGTAGAGGACAGGTTCTGAATTAACCCAAGGATCATTGTATGAATCTGGCCTAGGTCTGACAAACTGGATTAACACGGTCGCCTTGATCTTAGAGCGGTTACGTGTTAGGAACTGCATACTAGTTGTACTAGCAACTGAATTCCCGTTAGCTGTATAACAGTGCTCAGGACATACTTAAAGTTATCTTTTAACTAAAAGTTAATATAATATACTACTTCAAGAGTTATTTGTAGTCAGATGTTTGGCCATACTGACAATTATTCAAAGCCAGGAAGGACAGGTTAGAGTCTGGAATGAAGATGCAAGGGGCTCACCACTGCTGTCTTCAAACTTTTCATCTAAATGCCTTATGGCTGCCATTTCCCCTGTTCAGGGGACACTGAGCATTGGATAATCCACGAATAATTTATTGGACCTTCCTAATTTTCCTTTTTGATGGAGGAAATGGGCTGGGATTTGACTTCTGTGTCTTCTCAGCAGGACTTAATATATGGTGAATACATTTGTTGATTGTAAATTAAATCCTTAACTTGACTCAGTTGAATTAACATTCAAAATGCTTAATTACCTCATTGGCCTAAATGTACATTCTGATTGTTCAGAAAGAACTTTCTTATCTTTGTAAGTCACTAAATACTTAAAAGAGAACCGCAAACATTCCAATTAAAAGTGGAGAGAAAGGAAGCGAGCTACAGCAAGGAAGTTGATTCAACATTTTGCAGACTTAGGTATTTTTTTTTAAATCATGTACTGCAAGAAACATTAGATCATGAGTCTCTTCCAATTTGGAAAAAGATAATATACCAATACTTACACATTTTAGATAGTACCTCTTGTATTCTCTGTATAAATTGTATGGGGGTTTTGGGGTTTTTTTTTCCCCCTTTGGCAGTTTTTGGCCAGGACCAGGTTTGAACCCAACACCTCCAGTATATGGGGCTGGCGCCCTACTCCTTTGAGCCACAGGCGCTGCTGCCCTGTATGATGTGTTTTTTGTTAAAGAGTTCACATCTAGGGTGGCATCTGTGGCTTAAAAGGGTCGGGTGCCAGCTCCATATGCTGGAGGTGGCGGTTCAAACCCAGCCTCAGCCACAAGTGGCAAAAAAAAAAAAAGCGTTGACATTTAAAAAATTATAAAACTATATTTTGTAACTATAAAATAATTTAATAGCAAATTATGAAAATTTATTTTGGAAACTGCATTCGTTCATAATTTTAAATGAGTACTTAATAAAAGTAACCAAAAAAAGTAAGATACTTGTAGATAAAATTATACTAATGGACAAATAAACTATATTCATAAATAAGAAAGGATAATTACTGTAAGTATCTCAATTCTCTCTGAACTAATCAATACATATAATGCAATTCCAGCTAAAATCTCAATAGGGTTTTTCACAAAAGTCATTAAAATAACATTGAAATTTATACTAAAACTTGAGGTCCAACAACAGCTGCTATAATTTCATGGGGGGTGGAGAACAGATAAGGTTGAAGAATAACTTGGGAGACCCATCCTTCCAAAATTTACTATATATTGGTTTAAGAATGAGCAAATAGGCCGGTAGAACATAAAAAAGAGCCCAGAAAAAACCTATACCCACATGATAACCTTGTATATGACAAAAATTGCATTAAAAATTAGTGAGAAACTTTGAGTTTGTCAGTAAACAGTACTGGAACAAATGCTTTTGTATGGTAAAAAATTTTGATCCCTCCTCATGCATAAAAATTAATTCAGAGAAGATTAAAAACCTAAATGTTCAAAGTAAAACTTTAAAATGTGCAAGAATCATGAATTCTTTTCAACCTCATCTATAGATTCAATAAAAATCTAATCAAAAGCCCAGGAAAGTTATGTTGTGCATATCAACAAACCAATTCTAATATTTACATGGAAAGGCAAAAGACTCAGAATAGCCAACATAATATAGAAAAAGAACAAAATCAGAAAACAGGCAGTAATTGACTTCAAGACTTGTAAAGCAACAGCAATCAAGACAGTGTAGAATTTTCAAATGAATAGATAAACAGATCAATGAAACAGAATAGAGAGTCCAGAAATAGATCTACGCACATATAGCCAACTGGTATGTAACCAAGGAGCCAAAGTAATTCAATGGAAAGAGGATCGCCTTTTCAATAAATGATGCTGGAACAAGTAGACATGCAAATGCAAAAAAAAAAAAGAATATGGACACAGCTCTTACACCTTTTTCAGAAAACTCAAATGGACCATAGACATAAATGTAAAATGTAAAACTATAAAACTCTTAGAAGGTAACATAGTATAAAATCTGGGTGATTGGGTGTGGAAATGACTTTTTAGATGCAACACCAAAAGCACAGTGAATGAAAGAAAAATTCATAAAGTGCTCTTTATAAAAATAAAAAACTTTTGCTCTATAGAAGATGCTGTTAAACAAATCAAAAGATAAGCCACAGACTGGAAAAGATATTTGAAAAACATATTCAGTGAAAGATTTGTATTCAAACTATGCAAAGATTTCTTAAAACTCAGCAATAGGAAAACAAACCAAATTTAAAAATGAGGGAAGGATCAGAACAGATACCTGATTCATCAGGAAGATGTACAGATGACAGATAAGCATATGAGAATATCTTCAACATCATACATCATTAGGGATTGCAACTTTAAACAACTACGGCATACCACTCCACATCTATTAAAATGGCTAACATCCAAAACACCAACAACCAAATGCTGGTGAAGATGTGGAGAAACAGGAACTCTTATTTATCATTGGTAGAAAGCAAAATGCTATATAGCCACTTTGGAAGACAGTCTAGTAGAGTCTTACAGAGCTAAACATAGTTTTACCATATAATCCAGCAGTCATACACCTTGGTAGTCACCCAAGTAAGTTGAAAACTTACATCCACATGGAAACCTGCACAAAAATGTTTATAGCAGGTTTCTTCATAACTGTGAAAACTAGAAGCAATCAAGATGATCTTAAATAGGAGAATAGACTAAATTCATGTATGCTACATCCACACAATGGAACATCATTCAGAGGTAAAGAGAAATGACTCATCAAGTAAAAAAAAAAAAAAAGAAAAAGAAAAGCCCCTGAAGGTAAAATTATAGAGAACCCAGTCTTGCCAGGGGTTCAGGCAGAAGGAGGAAGGAATAGGTCATAGGGGATTTTTTTAGGGCAGTGAAACTACTCTGTATGCTACTATAATGGTAGGTGTATAACATTATGGATTTGTAAAAATGCATAGAACTAGACAACATGAAGGGTGAACCTTTTTTTTTTGAGATAAAATCTTTTTTTTATTATTATTAAATAATAGCTGTATACATTAATGCAAACATGGGGTACAGTGTAATGTTTTCATATACAATTTGAAATACTGTCATCAAGCTGGTTAACATAGATTTCTTGTCATTTGCTTTGTCATTGTGTCATAACATTTATATTCTAGTTCTAGAAAAGTTCACTTGTACCCTTGTTAGACAGATATATAGGTGATCTTTCTGGTTACCCTCCCGAGAATTAACATCTTAGTAAGATAATATTCGATGGTCTCAGCATTATTTTTTGAAGAACTATTCTTTCTCTATTACATTGCTTTTGCATCTTTGTCAAAAATCAAGTGTCCAAATATGCGTGGGTCTATTTCTAGACTGTTTATTCTGTTCCATTAATCTATTTGTCTGTCTTTACCCTAATAATACTCAGTTTTGATTACCGTAGCTTTATAATAGTTCTTGAAATCAGGTAGTGTTAGCCCTCCAACTTTGTTCTATTTCAAAGTTGTTTTGGCTATTCTAGGTCCTTTCCTTTTCACATGAAATTTAAAATCAGCTGTCAATTTCTACAAAAAAGGCTCGGTGCCTGTGGCTCAACAGGCTAAGGTGCCAGCCATATACACCTGAGCTGGTGGGTTTGAATCCAGCCCTGACCTGCCAAACAATGACGGCTGCAACAACAAAAAAAAAAAAAATAGCCAGGCGTCATGGCGGGTGCCTGTAGTCCCAGCTACCTGGGAGGCTGAGGCAGGAGAATCGCTTGAGCCCAGGAGTTGGAGGTTGCTGTGAGCTGTGATGCCACGACACTCTACCCAGGGCAACAGCTTGAGGCTCTGTCTCAAAAATAAATAAATATATAAATAAAAAATAAAAAAAAGATTTCTACAAAAAAATAAAAAAGTCCTGAATTGATTTTTTTTAAAAAAAAAAAACAGAGTCTTACTTTGTTGCCCTCAGTAGAGTGCTATGGTATTGTAGTTCACAGCAACCTCAAACTCTTAGGCTCAAGAGATCTTCTTGCTTCAGTCTCCCCAGTAGCTGGAACTATAGGCACTCACTATAATGACTGGCTATTTTTAGAAATGCAGGTCTTGCTCTTGCTCAGGCTGGTCATGAATTCATGAGCTCAAGCCATCAGCCCACCTTGGCCTCCTAGAGTGCTAGCTTGCTTGGATATTGATTAGCAGTGCACTGAAGATACATAATAGATAAATTGTAGGGGTGGTGGTAATTCAAATGTTAACAATTTTGAGTCCTCTAACTCGCAGACAAGATACATCGCTCCATTTATTTAGGTCTGTTTAATTCCTCTCAGCAATATTTTGTAGTTTTCAGTGTACAGTGTAATGAGTTAACTTGTGTGTCTCTCCCTAAGATATGTCTATAATCCCTAGGGCCTAAGAATGTGACATTTTTGGAAAAAAAAGGTCTCTGCATATGTAATTAAGGGTTTCAAGATAAGGAGATCATCCTGAATTATCCAGATAGACCCTTAATTTAAAGACAAGTGTTCTTGTGTTTGTTTTTTTTTTAATAAGAGACACACAGAAGAGAAGATGATGTGAAGATCATCAGGTTGGAGTGATGTAGCCATGTGCCAAGAAACACCAAGGAATATCTAAGGCCAACAGAAGCAGAAAGAGGCAAAGAAAAGATTGTTTCTTTTGAAAGGACTGTAGTCCTCCCAACACTTTGATTTTAGACTTCTAGACTCTAGAACTGTGAAAGAATAAACTTCTGTTTTAAGCCACTAAGTTTATGATAATTTGTAATGGCCACCATCAAAACTAAAACAATAGTTCTTTCACATTTTTAGCAGATTTATCCCTTACTATTTTATCTTTTTGATACTATGGTAAGTAGGATTGCTTTTTTATTTCAATGTTTTTATTCATTTCCAGTACATAGAAATACAGTTGATTTTGTATACTGCTAAATATATGAAGTATTTTTTTATTTTTTAAAATGTACTCATTAGTTTTGGTAGCTTTGTTTTTGCAGAGTCCGTCAGATTTTCTATATAGACACAATCCATTTGAGAATAAACATGGTTTTACTTTCTACTCTCCATGCCTTTTCTTTTTCTTGCCTTATTGCACTACTACCTAGAATCTCCAGTACAAGGTGGAACAGGAATGACAAGAGCATATATATGGGATTTATTCCTGATCCTGTGGGGACTAAATCAAGTCTTTTGTTGTTATATATGATGGTATCTTTCTCTTGATGCCCTTCACCAGGTTGAGAAACTTCCTTTCTATTATGATTTTGCTGAGAATTTTTATCAAGAATGTTGTTGGATTTTGTCAAATGTTTTTTCTGTGTCTTAAGATTATCACTTGATTTCTCTATTAATATGGCAATTTCTTCATGAATGAATTGATCAGTATTCAGCTGAGCTAGAGCTGCCTATGCCTCCCAGACTCTTTTATGTCTAAAATAAATAATTCTTTTAAAAATATAAGTGCTCATAAATAATTTTTATGTCTAAAATAAATAATTCTTTTAAAAATATAAGTGCTCATTCCTTCATAATATCAAATATCTGGCTATTGTCATTTGCTATTTTGTAATAGTTTATTCATATCAAGATCCTAACCAGGTCTATACATTGAATTTGGTGGACAGGTCCTTTGTAACTTACAGATTGCACCCTAATTTTTTCCTTGTAATTTATTCATTGAAGAATGTTGGTAACTTGTCTTATATTGTTTCCCAGAGAGTGGATATTCTGGTTGTGTACTATACCCATGCTGTCTTCAATATGACTGTCTATCCCCTGATAAATATATAACTAGGTATGATTCAGATTCCAGTTTGGTCAAATATTTCATAGGCCTTGTAATATCAGGAATTTCTAATGTCTTATAGTCCCTCTTCTGCAGTATTCTAGTAGCATACCCCAATGACCATGCACATTGTATTAGTCAGCTCAGGCTGCTATAACAAATTATCATAGAGTGGCTTAAACAACAGAAATTCATTTCTCACAGTGCTAGAAGGAGTGCCAGAGATTTTTTATTGTTTCCTTAATCTCAGTGCTTGATATTTCTCTGTCCAAGAGATCTATTTCTTCCTGATTGAGTGCAGGGAGATGATATGATTCTTTTTTTTTTTTATTAATTGATATATGTATACATTAATGCAAACATGGGGTACATTGTGCTGTTTCATATACAATTTGAAACACTTTCATCAAGCTGGTTAGCATAAATTTCATGTCATTTGCTTAATCATTGTATCAAAACATTTATATTCTAGTTCTAGAAAAGTTCACTTGTACCCTTGTTAGACAGATATATAGGTGAT
>CAUYQV010065651.1:0-14290 GCA_963574575.1 Galagoides demidoff | reverse complement strand
TAGTGGCTGCAGCCAAAAAATGGCCGGGCGTTGTGGCGGGCGCCTGTGGTCCCAGCTACTTGGGAGGCAGAGGCAGGAGACTCACTTGAGCCCAGGAGTTGGAGGTTGCTATGAGCTGTGATACCATGGCACTCTACCCAGAGGGATAGCTTGAGGCTCCGTCTCAAAAAAAAAAAAAAAGAAATATTTATGAAATGCCTGCTATTTGCTGGGGAGTGGACTAGGCACAGAGGTTGTATAAATGGCATTAAAAATGACAATAACGTAGGGCCTCCCTCAGTATTACAGCTCTCAGTGCTGAGTTCTGACATCTCCACTCTGCTCCCAGGAATAAATTCCTTGCCCTTTCTGGATCCTTCCAGAAAGTTAAGTGATCGTCTTCTTCCTTCCATTTCTCACTCATAAGTCTCAGTGCAAGGCTACAAGGCAGCTCTAACATATCTTAATACTTTTCCCTCCTGGAAGATCCACTGGAGCCTCCTATAAGAAGATCCCCCACTGGCTGCTCTAACACGCCCACCTTGAGAGCTGGCTAGGAAAACAGGTAACCCCTCGCAAACACTCTCACTGTGGATATAAAATTTCAGTGTCATGGCTTGTTTTGCATCGTTATTGTTTCATTTTTTCCATAGACTCCCAGAAGGAGGCTCACAAGCTTTCAAATCTATGGGCTTTGCCCTAGCATTGTGTACAAGAAAAAACGTACCTGGTAGAAACAGGAAGTGGTTATTTTAAATGGGAAAATAAATAATTGGCAAAGTGATGCCTACCTTTATTTTCGACTAAGAAAGATAAGACCTTAAATAAATAGAGAGACTTTATTTCCCTCTTTTTGGTAGAGAAAAGAGGAGGTTGATCTAAAAAAAAAAAAAAAAAGTCCCAGCCATAATACTCTAGTGGTAAAAAATGTGCATTTCCAATTTAGCCTCCTAGTCCTGAAAACATTTCTCCATCCAAAGATTTTTGGTATTTCAGCTGGTACTGAACAACATACTGCTGGATAATTAAAGAGCCACATTTGGGGCATTTTCAAGAATTTCTGTGTGTTTGGGAGATGGTTCAACAGAACTTCAAATTGTATTTTCCTGTCGTACATTGTTAAAAGGAATTTTTAAAACCAGAGGTGCCTACTGAGCCCAGAAGGAATTGGAGGAGCAACAACGGCTGGATGCTATACATGCTTCAGTGTTTGAACTCATCTTTCCACCATTCCCCTACACATAGGTAGAATAGTCAGCAAGAGGATGTTTGCCATGGAATCATCGTCTGTTTCCTCGCTCTGTAGTGTCTGACAGTGAGTGAGATGGGCTTGCTTTGATACTGAATGTCTTGGGTGGAGATAATTAATTCCCAGCTCATCTAAGTTAATCACTTTTTCCTCTCTTTTCCCAGCTTTAATCAGGTGCCCATGGGCTGTCCACCAAGCACGTGCACAGGAGCCCCTCATGTGCCCTTTGTTAGGCTGTCAAATCCCACATGGAGAAAGGATCTATGTTATAGATTTTAGATGAGTTTTAAAAGAACCTCACCACCAACACAGTGTTCTTCGCTTAACAGTAACCGGCTTCTACTGACTCCTTGATTTATAGATAAAAGGTGACAGATTCAGCTAATCTTGCACTGATGATATTCTAACACGCAATGAAATTCTATTTTTGAAACAGTGCCGGCTGAGCACCTTTCTTCCGTGTGAACCATTCAGAAGTCCCTCACTGGAGGAGGAACCTTGTTTTCTGATTTTCCTGCAATTGGCACAAAATATTTCTCTAATGAATTGAAAGCATTGCATTTTCTTTTCTCTCGGTGTCGAAATGTTTTAAAATCAAAAAACAAATTTTAGAAGCCTGCGCATCTCTGATGCTTAAGTATTAGAACCTCGTAGCTGACCCAGGCAAGGCCACGCAATGAAGAGCTGTTGAACTAAAATCTTTCGATGTTTGTTCCATTGAAATGGTCGTTTTATCTTGACCCTGACTTTTATCTGTTTGGAATGTTCCTCTGGCAATATTGCCGTATTCCGACACATAGTTCTTTATCTTAAGTACTAAATTACATTGCTGTTAGAGTTTTGGACTTTGAATATGCCCCATGTGGGACATTTCAAATGGTAGATGGAACTCTTGTGCCACTGAAAATTTTAAACTTTATGAAAGAAAAATTTGTTTCCCTCCTTGTTTCGGTTTAATCATAATATTTCAACTGAAGTAAATTCAACTGAAATAAATAGATTTCTTGGTTGATTTTTTTGGTTACTGCCTTTATTTGTCTTATGACTATTCTGAAATTCTTCCTTTGATAAAAAGGCAGAAAACTCAGAAGGAGGTACCCTTTGAATTATAATTTTGATAAAGGTGTGAACGGGAAAAAAAAAAAGAGAAAACTGGAAAAGAAGGAAAGGAATTAAAAAATGCTTTCATACAGACATAACAAAGATCAGAACATGAGCCTTTAGTTCACTGTGGGGTCCAGACACTTCTTGGCACAACCGTTGAACTAGGGGGAATACATGGGACTCATGAGGCCTATTGGACACAGTTGCCAAGGGGAACAGCTCTGGTTCTGTTCATTGCTGATATGCAGAGACATCTGGGCACTTCTGAAGGCCAAGTGAAGGGCACATTGCATCTGAGGGGAGGGGAGGGGAGGTTTGAAAAGCCCATTTAGAGAAAACCCATCCTAGGAAAGAAGAGATCAGGCACTTTGTCCTTTAACTGGCCATTTATCTGGGATGGGGACTTATAATACAAGACAATAACTATTACTGGAATCTACCTAGCCTGACCATCAGCCCCATGTCTGAGTCCAGGAAGAAGAGAGCTATGAGTGAAAGCACAAGGAGTTGGTTCATGAAGCCATCAAAGGCATTAGGTACAGATGGCCCTGCTTTAGGAGGGTCCC
This sequence comes from Galagoides demidoff, assembly GCA_963574575.1. Lineage (NCBI taxonomy): Eukaryota > Metazoa > Chordata > Mammalia > Primates > Galagidae > Galagoides > Galagoides demidoff. The sequence continues at coordinate 11,392 of CAUYQV010065651.1, read as the reverse complement.
ACTTTCCCCCACATTCCTATAAACCACTGTGTCACCTGGGCACTTAGTCACTGTAAAGTGGACACTTGTGTCCAGCAAGGCAGCCTAGAGGAATGGCACACCCACTGTAAGTGGTGGGACAGGGTGCAGAGTGAGCAGCTGAGCATGATGGCCGCAGGCAGAGAGTGCAGTCACTTCTGTGCAATGGGAAAAAGAGTGGTGAGGTCCAGCAGTGTCACAGGGTCACCAAGGCCATAGCCACAGGAGAAACACCTGCTATAGACACCTAGTTGTATGAGGTGGGGGGCACAGCAAGGGGCTGGCTTCTCAAGGAGGAGCTGTGTGAGCAGGTGGAGGCACAGGGCCAGCAAGAGGGGAACACGGTCCCATTTGTCCCCCAGGTGCAGCTGAGCCCTAGAGACACTTATTTGGGATCGTTAAAGAAAAAAAAAAACCTGAAGGAGACATTTGATAATGAAGTAGGTTGAAGAAAATTTTGTTTAAAAAAAAAATCAGAAAAAAAGAATCAGGAAAATGTATGTAAAGCATTGAAAAGCACACAAGCTTTAGGCACTCCCCTGTGCCAGTCACCCTGCTGGGGGCCTCCCAGGCCTGCCCCCCGCCCCCCTCTCTCATCTTGCTCTCTGAAAGGACATCACTAGTCCCATTTTCACATGATTGGACAACAGTCCGAGGTATTCACAAATAACATTTCTAAAATCACAAAGGCAATTATGGCAAATACTTTAACTTCAACTAATGTCTTTCTGACTTGATGCCTTCATCCTTTCTTTGGTTTCTAGCAGAAAATCGTGCAAAAATAATAACAGTTGATAAATCTACATAAAGAGAATCCGGGAGTCTGCTGTTCAGCTGTTGTGCTTACAACCATTGAATAAGTATGAATACTTTTCCTGAAACAAAAAAGAAAACTATTAAAATCATGTAAAACCAAATTTTGGTCAGTGGAGGAAATCCGATGGATGATCTGTGGTCATCAAGGGCTTCCCAGCCCTGGGGTATCCCTCTCCTAGGAGACTTTCCCCTCATTTCCCTCAGCTCCATCCCCATAATCATCTGAGACTGGAGGAATTCGAAGTGTGCCCTGCACTCAGGTCCTAGGGCTGCTGTAACCAAGAATTACAAACTGGGTGGGGTGGCTTAAAACAACAGAAATGTATTCTCTCACAGTTCTGGAGGTAGAAATCTGAAATCAAGCTATCAGCAGGGCCATGCTCCCTCTGAATGCTCCATCCGGGGAAGAGTCTCCCCTGCTTCTTCCAGCTCTGAGTGGTTGACAGCATCCTGGCCTTGCTCAGCTTGCAGCTGCATTTTCCAATCTCTGCTTCCACCCTTACGCGGCCTTCTTCCCTGTGTCTGTGCCCAAATGTCCCTCTTCTTAGAAAGACACCAGTCATTAGATTTAGCTCCACTCCTATTCCCAATCCCAGTCTGACGTCCTCTTAATTTGATTACATTGGCAAAGACCCTATTTCCAAATAAAGTCACCTTCATAAGTTCTGTAGGGATATGGATTTGGGAACAATGCTATGCAACTCAGGACAGCTTCCCAAGACCTCCTGATGTACATGCCCCATATAATCCTCTCTCCTAATGTAGGCAGTGCCTGCAAATATGATAGGACAGTCACTTCTGTGCTTATATTACTCTATAGAAGACTCATTGCAGCAGACTAGAAAGTGAATCCTAATGGCTTTGGGGAAGGGCATGGCCATGTTGGGCGGGGCGGGGGAAGGGGTTCATCTTGTTAGGAGCTGAGGGTGGTCTCAAGAAGTGGAGAGCAACCTTCAGCTCACAGCCAGCAAGAAAAATGCAAGCTTCATCCTACAACCACAAGGAACTGAACTCTGCCAACAACCCGAATGGGTTTTAAATAGATTTTCCCTGAGCACCTCTAAACAAAAGCTTAGCCTGGAGTAGAGGACTCTGTTAAACCATTCCCCAGATTCCCCTCCCATGGAATGAGCTTACAATAAATATGCATTTTAAAAATGCTAAATTTGTGGTACTTTGTCATGCAGTAATGGAAAACTAAGGTATCATCTGAGTATCCTAGTTCCCTGTAGATAGTTGTACAGAGGGATCAAACAAATTATAGAAATGTGAAATTTGGAAGAGATGCTAGAAAACTTTACCTAGGTTTTGTATTCCCATTTAGAGCTGCTCTGACTGGTTCCTGGTATTATTCATTAGAATTTATTATGTACCATGAACCCTTCCAATTTGTCCCCCACCCGAGGATGCCAACGTTGGTGTGTGCTGTACATAATCTAAAGAACTTGAATGCAAAAATATAGAATGCAAATATGCAAATGTTGTGAAATGTATATTAGGTTACCTTGATGACAGCGTGATCCTAGAAAATGAAAGCCACAATTTTTATTTACTTATTTGTTTATTTTTTATTGTTTGAGATTCATTGAGGGTACAAAGAATTAGGTTGCACTAATTGCATTTGTTAGATAATGTCCCCCTTATAATCATGTCCCACCCCCAAGAGGTGCGCCATACACCATGACTCCCATCACCGTCCCTCCTCCTCTCTCACTTGCTCATTTCCCTACCCTGCCCCCCCTTTATTAGCTCATCTACTGCCTTCATAATAGAATTGAGTATATTAGATTCTTGCTTCTCTATTCTTGGAAGGAAAAACCACAATTTTTAAAGAAATGTTTCAGCTAAGAGAATTAGTAGTAAGAAGTGGAGGTGGTAATTGGGTATTTTATTATATGTGAGTTACCAGGATACATACATTACCCACAGATGCTTATTTAATCCTTGCAAAAATCTTATTGGATAGGTAGTTGCTACTATCAGTCTCATTTCTCATTTAGAGATTTAAGAAGTGGCTAAGCTGGGATTTTTACTTAGGTCTGTCTGACTCTAGAGCTTGCTTTTTAAATCACTAAAAGCTATATTGCTTTAAGCAAAATAATTAGTGCCCCATATTGACCCCAAACCACAACCTTGAGTCTAAGAGTCTCTCCTTCTACCACATGAAAGATAAATAAAAATCATCTTATGAATAATGAAATAAAAGCTGGGGAAAAATTTAAAAATGATTTTCTGACAACATGAAAGCCATTTGTGCTGGAATAGACTGCCTGGTCACTCACCAGGAGTGACACTGTGGACACTGCCATTTGTGGTTCAGTTTAGCCCGGGCCTTCAGGGCCAGGGTGCTCAGCCTGGGCTGTACATTAGACCCACCAGGCAGCTTTCAAAACTCCCAGAAGCCTCACCTGTACCTGGGACCAATGACATCAGAATCCACAGGTGTAAGGCTCAGACTCCCCTATGTTCTTCAAGGTCCTCGTGGGATCCGGCTTTGCTGTCACAGCTGAGAATACTGCTCCAGGATCCTTGCAGACCTCAGCCAAGAGAACAGAAAGGCTTCTAGCCCAGCCTCTGTTTTTAGTCACACATGCTGGCTGCCATCCAACGTGACCCAGGAACCCTGGGCATAAAACGACATCAGGATGTTTCTCCAGACCCAAGCTCCATCTGTACATTAGCTTACAGAGACCTCCTTGTCATTGAGTCTCAGTTCCCATTTTAATAACCTGTCTTACGCTCCACTTCCTACTAGTTCAGGGCTCCACCTGTCTTGCTTTTCCTCTGAACTCAAGTTCTAGCAGCAACTTATTAAATTGCTTGTAGCCTGCACGTCACAGCCAGCTGTTCCCGGAGCCACCAGCCGTTCCCACCTTACCCTCTGCTGTGCTCTACACACTCACCACACTATCATGCTGATGGTCATCAGCTGCCTGACTGGATCATCCTCCTTATCTCGGAGTTTCCCCAGTCCCTGCCCAGGGCTTGTCCTGGCTGCCAGTTCCCATCCCACGCTGTCAATTTCCCTGTTATCTGTCACCCCACTGCACATATGACCAACCAGGAGCATTTACTAAAAGTAAAGCAGTCGCTTGCTTTTAAATATTAATGCATTTCATCCCCAAAATAATACAGTAGCGTTTGAAAATACTTTTTAGGCTACTGTGTTTCCCCCAAAATAAGACCTACCCCAAAAATAAGCCCTAGCAGGATTTCTGTGCATTTGTTATATATAAGCCCTACCCCATAATAAGACCTAGTGATGGGCCAAGCGGTAAGGAAGACTGGAATACCTTTTATCTGCCACAGCTCCTTTCTCCAAGCCATTCGCACTTGCGCGGGTGCATGTGTGGTAACCGCGGTCACAGGCATCCTATTGCACACGTGCAAATGGCTAGGGGAAAGGAGTTCACACATCACTAGCACCAGCCCCACCAACAAGATCGCCTCCCCCAGTCAGATTCCAGAAGAAGATGACTTAACTGTATTCGAATAAATGTAGATTGTTGTATTATACTTAATAAAAATAAGACATCCCCTAAAAATAAGCCCTAGTGTGTCTTCTTGAGAAAAAATAAATATAAGACAGTGTCTTATTTGGGGGGAAACATGGCATATGCATAATTGACAGTGCTTATTGCTCAGCAGATCAATAACAGAATATCTATATTTTATATGATTAAATATATATTTATTCAGTCAATATTTTATCTGCCAGGCATGATGGGGGTGTAGAACAAAAGACAGACTGGACTCCTGCTCCATGGGGCTCACATTCTAGTTACAGGAGATAGACGTTGAACACATAAAGAAAATACTATTAAACATTTCTAAGTGCCTTGAATCAAATGAAATGAGGTGAGGTCATAGGGAGCAACTTTAATTTGGGGAGTTAATGAAGGTAGTCTATTAGGAGGTGGTATTTGGGCTAACATGTGAATAGCAGAAGGATCTGGAGGAAAGTATTCCAGACAGAGGAATGAGCTGGACAAAGGCCCCATGCTGGACATAAGCATGGCTCCAATACGAAGACTCCAGAAAGGGGTGGAATGAGGAGAGCAAAGTCAGGGAAGTCAGCGGGGTCAGATCACATAGAATCTTGATGCCAACATAAGGAGTTTGGGTCCTATCCTCAGTGTGGTGGAATCATTGATAGGATTTAAGCAGAGGTCTGAAGTGATCCAACAGACATTCTTGAAAGATCATTGGGTTGCAGGGACAAAGCTGGTTGTAAGGGCAGGAATGAACCCAGGGAGGCCCGTGAGAAGAGAAAGCGTGTCAGTCCACATACATTGGTTGGGCTGAGGTGGATGGACACAGAATGTTGCAGGAGCAGAGCTGATAGCAGAAAGGGTCAGAAGTGGATGGAGAGTTGTTATGGTCTGAGAACAGACCTCCTCAAAATCCACTTTGAAATTCCATCCCTCGATGTGATGGCATGAGGGCGGTGGGGGCGGGGGGGCCTTTGGAAGGTGACTAGCTCAGGGAAATGGAGCCTTCAGGAATGGGATCAGTACCCTTATGAGAGCATTCTATTTCTCTTCCCACCATATGGAGGATACAAGAAGTTGACAGTCTGCAACCCACAAGGACCCTCACGAGAACTGACCGTGCTGAAACCTTGATCTCAGGCTTCAACCTCCAGAATTGTGAGAAATTTGATTCTAAGCCACTCAGTCTATAGTATTTACTTGTTGCCCAAACTGCCTAAAACGGAAGGAAGAAGCAAGAACAGCCTATAGATTGGAAGTTAAGCAAATGGTTCATGGCAACACCTTCTACTGAGTTGGTGAAGACTGAGAAAACAAATATGGCAAAGAAAAAAGAGATCTGCGGACAATTTAGGTTTGAGATGCCTACTAGATACTCATTCACTAATCACGTGCAATATCTTAGGCAATTTTTAAAAAGATCTAAGCAATGTTTGATACGAACAAAGGTCTACAACCAACTGCTCATTTCTTTCAATGCCCTTTTGTTACAACATTCATAAGAAAAAAATCAATTCCCAGCTGAGGCTACTGTGCCAGCTTGCAGCCTCCCTTATGCCTGCACGGGTTTTCTCTGGATCCTCCAGTTTCCTCCCACAGCCCAACACTGTGCACATTAGGCTAACTGGTATGTCCATGTGGTCCCTCTGAGTGAGCGTGGGTGTGGGGTGAGTGTATCCTGTGTGGGGGGTGAGGAATGGGATAGTGTTCTGGCCAGGGCCAGTTCCCTGCTTGGGACCAGAGCTGCCAGGAGAGGTTTGGGCCATCCATCCACTCCCCTGAACTAGAATAAGTGGGTAGACTGTTATCCTGTTTTTATTAATCTTTCTTAAGTTTATACATAGTGTGTAGCTTACCTTTATTGCAATGTTTAATGCTAATAGTGTTTGGCGTCTTTATTTGGAAGTATGGTTGTCTTTTTGGTGATCAGAAATATGCCATAGTCACTGAAGTCTTCTTGATGTCAATCAGCCTGTGGCAAAATGGGGTCCACTCTATGTCCTTTTGCTTAAAGTTTCCAGAAACCTATTGATGACATTAAGCAAGGACCTACCATACTCTGGCTGTAAAATAGTGTTGTCAATACTGTCCTACTGTTACTTCTTCCCACAAATTGGCAAAAAAAGAAAAAAGAAAAAACCTTTTGAAAATGATTTGGTAGTCAACACACACTTATAACCTGGCGTTCATATAATGAAAAGTCAGCGCGATGTGAACAGGAGGGAGAGGGGCTTGGGGGAGGGGCTGGGGGAGGGGCCTATTCAACTCCTCTCACATTTCATCCAGGGCGCTGTGAAGATCCGCCTGCGGGAGGGGATTTCTGGTGATGTTGCCCTTCTCTTTCCACCCTGACGTGACCTTGGGAACACAGCACCCCGACGCAGGAGTTCTCCCAACTCTTCATAGTGTGCATATTATAGAAGTTTTAATTTTAAACAGCTGTGGGAAGTAGATTATTGTGCTTTTTGGCTGAAATTATTGTAGGAATTTTGGAAATTATGGTAAAGGAAAAAGCACCATTTAGGATAGCCTCAGCTGCAGACAGACACCCCTGACGTTTTATTTTTGTCAACCCTTACATGTGTGCATATATATATTTTGCTTTTATAAAATTGAGGACTGCCTGCTTTTTATACTTAAAGGTATATCACATGCATTTTCTCATATCATTGCTTTTCTAAAACAATTTATAATGACTGCAATTGTATGCACGGCCCATCATTTTTGACCTAGCCCCTACTGACAGGTATTTACATTCTTCTCACATTTTTGCTTATAGATATAAATCTATAAACATCCTCAAATAGAAATCTTTGTTTATGTGTCTGATTCATTTTTTAAATTTTTTAATTAATTGAATTAATTTCTGGAATTAACTAAATCACTAGGTCAAAAAACATAAAGATTTTAAGGCAAATCAGCTGCCACCCAAGTTATGCTAGTAGTGATGACAGCGGCTGTTTGAAAGTATCTATTTCAGCACAGTCATTCTAGGAGTGAATATAAGAATTTATTGATTTGGAAAAAATAGAGGAAAATGGCACTGGTGCTTTTCATTTGAAGTTTCTTTTTTTATTACAGTTTGAGTACGAACATTCTCAGACATCCTTTGGCCACTATCATAAATTGGTGTGTTGATATTTTGCCTATTGTTATATTAGGCCAAGTTTTATTACTGAGTTATGAAGGCTTTTTCTATAATAATAAATGAAACTCTTTGAAAGTGATACGGCTGCAACATTTTCCTAGTCTGTCCCTTATCTTTTCATTTTTACTTTTGGATTATTAAAATCGCACTTTTTGAGGGAATGTTGCATCAAAATTAATATCAGATATTTGAGAGTCAAATCTGAGATCAAATCCTGGCTCTGCCTTTCACTAGCTGTGTCCTTTCAAATTATTTAACTTCTCTAAGCCTCAATCACTCTATTTTTAAAATTAATCTAATAATACAATGTGATAAGATCATAGTAAAGAGTTAATGAAATAATAATGATGATGAGAATAACATTTGTATCCAGAATTATATGCTCTTTTACATGGAACATCTCACTGAATCTTTACTGTCGCCTTATTGGGAAGTCTGCTGACATGAGGTCACATTAATTATGATAGACTATGTAAACGCAGGGCTGCGGAGGAGTTGTGTCGTATTCCAGTACCAGCCAAATCTATTGAATCACAAAAATTATTTTTTTACCTAGTACCATTGACATTACACAATACCAGCGTTTCAAGACAGACTTATTTTTGAATTAAATTTTATTTTGAGATAATTGTAGATTCACGTGCAATTTTAAGAAATAATAGAGATAGGTTTTACGTCTCTTTTACTCCATTCTCTCCAGTGGTAACAACATCTTGCAAAACTATAGTAGAATATCACATAGACATGGATAGGTATATAATCAAAATATAGAATATTTCCATCACCGTAAGGATATGTGATGCTGGACTTTTATAGACACACCACACCCACCCCTCTTCCACCCTGGCCCCTTGTTAAGCCAAATGTTTTTCCAGAGTGGCTGGACCATTTGACATTCTCACCAGCAATGTGCCAGTGACCTAGTCTCTTCACAACCTCACCAGCATTTGGTGTTGTCACTATTTTAGACATTCCATTAGGTGTGGATGGGTGTTACATTGTGGGTTTTTAATTTGTTTTGTTATCTATTTATTACTGATACATAAAAGCTGTGCTATCTTCAAAGTACATGTGGTAATTGAATACCTTCATATAACCAACTCAGGGTAACTGGGATATCTATTATCTTAAATATTCATTTGCTCTCTACATTAGGAACATTTATTCTCTTTTAGCTATTCTGAAATGTACGATTGGTTAATGTTAACTATAGTCACCTTGCTGACCTATCAAACATCAGGTCTTACTTCTTTTATCTATGAGTGTATTTCTCCCCATTAATCTACTTCTCTTCACTGTTGTTTTAATTTCTACTTACTAATGGCCAATGATGTTGAATTTCTTTTTGTGTGCTTATTTGTCATTTGTATATTTTCTCTGGTACAATGTCTCATCATGTCTTCTGCCCAAGTTCTAAGTGAACTGGGTTTCTTTTTAACTTGACTCTTTAGAGCTATGATAGACAGATATAGGTAGATAGATAGAAAGATAGGAAGATATTTTAGATACTCGTTTAGATGTCATGCCAGCCCCATTCTCAAAAACATCTTGCCAGTGAGGCAGGAAAAGACAGGCTTCCCTCCTCTGGGGTCTCAGGAGGAAGCCAGGGCCACTGACTGAGAGGTTGCATTCAGTCATTGATCCAGTTCTCATAACTGGCCACACAGGATGGATGCCTGGCTTTTTGAGCTGCCCAGAGCCGTCACCTCAGCTGATGAGGCCATGGAGGTAAGTCACACTGTTCTCCTCCTTACAGGTTAGAGGCCTGCTGAGTGCCCCTGGCAGGACTTAAATTTGCAGTGGAAGTGTCTGGCGTAGCGTGCATTAGGTCAGCAGCCCCATTCTCTTCCTCCTCTCCTTCAGGGACTCTGATGATACAAATGTTTTATCTTCCATTATATTTCACCAACCCCTGTTCATTGCTTTTTCACCTATTTTACCTTAACTGTTCAGACTGAGTAATTTCTATTCTGTGTTCCAGTTCACTGATTCTTCCCTCCGTCCTCTCCACTCTGCTGTCCAGCCCATCTACTGAGATTTTTGTATTGGTAATTGTATTGTTTGGTCCTAAATTTCCATTTGGTTCTTCTTTATATCTTTTGTTTCTTTGCTGAGACAGTATTTTTCTGCTGAGGTTTTCTATGTTATCACTTGTTTCAGCCATGGTTGTGATTGCTTGTTGAGGCATTTTTATCATTATCTTTGTCAGATAATTCTACCATTTCTTCATTTAGTTTGTGATCTTTCTGAAACCTAGAAATTTTTGTATTATGCTCTAAGACACTGGATCTTGTTTATCCCTCTGTACTGACTGCTTCTGCCCCTGTTCCAGCATGAGCATGGGGACAGGCACAGACTCGGTGCTGCCAGGCAGGGACAGAAGTCCACGTTTCCCACTCAGCCTACATTGACAGAGAGTGGGCTTCTCATTGCCACTCAGAAGAGATGGGAGCTCCAGCTTCCCATGTGGTTTCCATTGGCAGCGCTAGCAGAGATGGCCTCATTACTCCTGATGATGGGAAACTCCTGCGTTTCCACTAGGCCTCCCTTAACACCATCCCAGGTGGAGGAAGGTGCCTTGTTCCTGCAGGGTTGGAGTGGAAGTCCAGGCTCCCACACAATTCTCACTGGCACAGTGGGAGGTGGGAGCAGCTCATTACCAGCTGGCAGGAGTGAAAATCCCTGCCTCATATTTGGTATTCTTCAACTTCACCCTAGCAGAGCATCAAAGTGCCCCATGACAGCCCCTCCAAGTTGGTGTGTAGGCTTCCCACACAGCCTTTGCTGGTGGGGATGGGAGTGGGGCTGTGGTGTCTGGCCAGAATAGAGTGACTACTGTCTAACAGTATTTTGTCTTGCTGGGCTGTCCCTTTGACTAGAAAGAGCAGTTGTGTTGGGACATTTTTAGTCTGTGTCTGTTGGCATTTCCAGAATGTTGGCTTCTTTATTTGGTCTTCATAGTTACCATTACCCTATAATGAATTATTGTAGTAGTTGGCAACAAATTCTAAAGTGTTTTTTATGGACTTTATAATTTTTTTAAAGGGGTGCTAGGGTAGTAAACAGTATATATAAATAAATCATCTAAATCCTCTTCCTATTTTCCATTCTGCTCTTCATGTTTATTTTATTGTTTTTTTTTTAAGGAGCTTTTTGAATCTTAAAATTTTATATTTTGTGCTCTTAGTCAAATTCTGTTACCTTTCTAATAGCTTTTCCCCCTGCATATTCTCCATTTTGAGTTGGCACTTCTAAATACTGAAAGTGTAATTAAGGTACAACTATTTGTTATTTGTGGGAGATGTGCTTCTCTCTTGTCTGCAGTAGCCCAGGTTATTCTGCATAATTGAGAGTCCTTAATATGCTTCAGAGAGTCTAGACAAACACTGACCATGGGAGTCTTGGGAGAAAAAAAATTAAGGTATAGAAAAGCATCCATATAGACCACTTGATGCTCCTTTATACTGTTTTGGATAAAATATAAAAAGAGTATACTGCCAACCTAACTAAGGTTATTATAGTCTGGTTGTTTGAAATACCATTTCTTCCTTCTTCTGTCTTTTTCCCACTTTCCAACGTACTCCAGAAAATTGAAAAAGTGTAATGGATCAATTTAAAATATTTTATTTCGGCTCGGCGCCTGTAGCTCAATTGGCTAAGGTGCCAACCACGTACACACCTAAGGTGGTGGGTTCGAATCCCCAGCCCAGGTCCGCCAAACAACAATGATGGCTGAGTCTTTCAAGACTATTATCACTCAATTTCAGGATGAGAAAAAGCATTGACAGTGTGTGATCCGCCCCGAGGAACCCCAGGCTTAACAGAGAAGGCATCCCACCCACTGTTATTATCTCGAAATGAATGCTGCCCTTTGAAATTGGAAGAGCAAATGCTGTTCTCTATATTCTCTTGTATTAGG
>CAUYQV010065650.1:0-18272 GCA_963574575.1 Galagoides demidoff | reverse complement strand
ACTAAGGAAAAGATGTCAATCAAGCGTGGATGTGGAGAAAAGGAAACAATTTTACATTGCTAGTGGGAATGCAAATTAATTCGTTCCTTTTGGAAAGACATCTGGAGAACACTGAGAGAACTAAAAATAGACCTGCCATTTCTCTTACAATTCCTTTTTTAGGTATATATCCAGAAGACCAAAAATCAAATTACAACAAAGATATTTGTATCAGAATGTTTATTGCAGCCCAATTCATAATTGCTAGGTCATGGAAGAAGACTAAATGCCCATTGACTCACGAATGGATCAAGAAATAGTCGTACATGTACACTGTGAAATACTATGCAGCCCTAAAGAAGGATGGAGACTTTACCTCCTTCATGTTTATATGAATGGAGTGGGAAAATGTTCTTCTTAGCAAAGTATTTCAAGAATGGAAGTAAAAGTATCCAATGTACAAAGCCATACTTTGAAACTAATTCATAGAGAGTAAAGGAATGTCATAAACTAATTATAACCATGGAATGTGGGAAGGGGGGTGGGAGATGGAAGGTGAGGGGGGGTGGATGGAGGGAGGGAGGGTGATTGGTGGGGGTCACCTCTATGATTTATCTTACAATGGTACAAGTGCATCTTTCTAAAAAGCAGAGTATGAATGTCTTATCTCAATAACTAAGAAAATGACATGAAGGTTATGTTAACCAGTTTGATGAGAGTATTTCAAAATGTATATAAAAACAGGACACTGTACCCCTTGATTGCATTAATGTATGCAGTTATGCTATAAGAAATAATAAAAGAAATTTGAAAGGGGAAAAAAAAACTAGTTTGAGATATCATCTGACACCAGAAAGATTAGCCCACATCACAAAATCCCAAAACCAGAGATGTTGGTTTGGATGTGGAGAAAAGGGAACACTTCTACATTGCTAGTGGGAATGAAAACTAATACATACCTTTTGGAAAGATGTTTGGAGAACACTTAGAGATCTAAAAGTAGACCTGTCATTTGATTCTACAATTCCTCTACTAGGTATATATTCAGAAGAAGACCAAAATTCACATTATAACAAAGATATATGTACCAGAATGTTTATTGCAGCACAATTCATAATTTCTAAGTCATGGAAGAAGCCCAAGTGCCCATTGACCCATGAATGGATCAATAAATTGTGGTATATGTACACCATGGAATATTATGGAGCCTTAATGAAAGATGGAGACTTTACCTCTTACATGTTTACATGGGTGGAACTGGAACATATTCTTTGCAAAGCATCTCAACAATGGAAGAAAAAGTATCCAATGTACTCAGTCTTACCAAGAAACCAATTTATGACTTTCTTATGAAAGCTATAACACAATTATAACCCAAGAAGAAGAGGAAAGGGGAGAGGGAGGGGAGAGAGGAGAATGGGTGGAGGGAGAGTAATTGGTGGGACCACACCTATGGTGTATCTTACTAGGGTACATTTGAAATTTACTAGGTGTAGAATATAAATGTCTAAGACAATAACTAAGAAAACGCCACGAGGGCTATGTTGACCCATTTGATGAAAACCTTTCAAATTGTATGTAAAACCAGCACATTATACCACATGATTGCATTAATGTACACAACTTTGATTTAAGAAAAAAATAATAAATTGGCCTGGGAGAATACTATATGAGGAAGACACCCTGGGCAATTGAAGCAACATCAAAAATACATTACTGGGATCTGATCAAATTAAAAAGCTTCTGCACTGCCAAGAACACAGTAAGTAAAGCAAATAGACAACCCTCAGACTGGGAGAGGATTTTTGCAAGTTACATTTATGACAAAGGTCTAATAACCAGACCCACAGAGAACTCAAACTTATTACTAAAAAAAAAACACACACACACAAAAAAACCAAGTGATCCCATTTCATTGTGGGCATGAGACATGAACAGAAGCTTCTCTGAAGAAGATAGGCACATGGTCTACAGACACATGAAAAAATGCTCATCATCTTTAATCATCAGAGAAATGCAAATTAAAACCACTCTGTGATACCATCTAACTCCAGCAAGAGTAGCCCACATGGCAAAATCCCAATACTACAGATGTTGGCGTGGGTGTGGAGAAAAGGGGACATTTCTGCACTGCAGGTGGGAATGCAAGCTAGTATGTTTCTTTTGGAAGGAAGTTTTAAGATCACTCAGGGATGTAAATGTAGACCTGCCATTTGATCTTGCAATTCCCCTTCTATGCTTATATCCAAAAGACCAAAAATCATTTGGTAACAAAGATATTTGCACCAGATTTTTCGTTGCAGCTCAATTCATATTTGCCAAGTCATGGAAGAAGCCTAAGTGCCCATTGACCCATGAATGGATTAATAAATTATGGTGTATATATATACCATGGACTACTATGCAGCATTTAAAAAATGGAGACTTTTGCCTCTTTTATGTTTGCATGGATGGAGCTGGAAATATTCTTCTTAATAAAGTATCTCAGGAATGGAAGGAAAAAATCCAATCTACTCAGTACTACTATGAAACCAATTTATAATCATTCACACTTTCATATAAAGATGAATCACAACTATAGCCTAGGATTAAGGAGGGAAGGGGAGGGGAAGGAAAAGGGGTAGGGGTAGGTTGATAGAGGGAGGTTAATAGGGGGACCACACCTATGGAGCATATTGCAAGTACAAGTTGGATCTATGAGGTGTAGAACACAAATGTCTTAATGCTGTAATTGGATAAATCAGGTGAAGGCTATGTTAAGTAGTAGGATGTAAGCACTCTAATTTGTATAAATAATCAACACATTGAATCCCATAATGGCATAAGTGTATTCATGATCTATGTAAAAAATAAAGGACAAGTTTAATGTTTGTATGTTAAAACCTTATTTGAAAATAAGGTTTTCTTTTTATTTGAAAATAAAAATTGAAAAAACCACAAATATACATGTAAAATAAAACTGAGCATAAGATAACCATCTAGCCTACAAATATGCAGAAATGAATACCAAACATCAAGATAAAAAGAAAAACTGTTGATAAAGGTGCTTTAGTATCTTACAAAGTGTGTGGTATTTTTTGTGCATATATTTTGTCTTAGCCTGCATGTACACAGTCAAGCTAGTTTAAACATATCCACTTGTTTAATTTTTACTGACTTTTTGATTAGCTAAGCTAACTGAGAAATCTGGCTGATAAGTCACTTTATAGCATTTTATAGAAGTATGCATCATTTCTGATATTTTCAGTAGAATAATTTTATAAAACATTGATAATGTGGTATTTTCACCAGATATAATTACTGATAATAATTTATCAGTGATAAGCTGATTTCAGGAAACAAGTTATAAACTACCTTCCACAACCATTTTCAGAAGGATGCTTTACCTATAGGAAACTGCAATATATGATAAAAAAAAAATCAAGTCCCTTTTTGACAGTGTTTTAAAATTCATGCCTTATGAGGTATTTGTTCTAGGATATTGAGTCTGTGCTTGCTAAACTTACCAGATAAAAATTGTGTAGATAGAGTAAGATTGTATGGTTAGGGAAACAGATGTCAGAATTATTTAATATCTAATTACATGTAGTCAAGTGCTTCTACTAAATGGTTAGAACCTATTACAGACACAAAAGAACATTTCTGCAGTTGGCTGTTTCCTACAAGCTTCAACCACTAATAGGAAGAACTATACAGACCATCACAGCATCAACTTACTAAATCAAATAGAGCTGATTCTTAAAGCACAACTCACCATCTCAGAGATCAAGCTGGGGGCTCCAATACAAGTCACATTGCTGAGAAGAGTTGCAGACCTTGAGCTGTGAGGCGTGTCTCTCCTCCACTGCAGACCTCTGGTCTGACTGGGGAGCTGCTCACGGTCTGTGCAGAGATACTTTACTGGAGAACAGGTACAGCAGTTCTCATTGCTGCCAATCCCAGGATTCTGCAACCAGCACCATTCTTATCACTCCAGTGAACCAAGCCAGGTCCTCTTGGGACTCAATCTTTCAGAAATAGACTTCATATAACCTGATGGGCCATGGAGGGAGCATGTAGTGTTGTGCCCTGTGACTGGACTTTGAGCATGCCTCCTCTCCTGTGTGGAATCTGAGCAGAAGAGGAGCCTCAGATGCCACAGGCATAATCTAGGAATCCTTTGGTGACTGCCTCAATGAATACTAGC
Source organism: Galagoides demidoff (assembly GCA_963574575.1). Classification (NCBI taxonomy): domain Eukaryota; kingdom Metazoa; phylum Chordata; class Mammalia; order Primates; family Galagidae; genus Galagoides; species Galagoides demidoff. The sequence goes on along the minus strand of CAUYQV010065650.1, from coordinate 14,107 downwards.
TGGGGGAGGGGGAGAACTAAGGCTGACTAATAGTTCTGACCTACCTCTTTGGTCCCTGGGTTGCTGAGACAAACCCTTGCCTGCATGACTGGGCATTAGCAGTCTCCACACTGGCAGAACAGCCTTTCATATGTGTGGCTTTAGTCCCAAGAGCTCCTATAATCCCAAGAGCTGGCTCTGAAGCTGTAACTCAGCCTGAGGCTGAGGTTCTGCCCCTGTAGCTCCAGGGCCCTTACTGAGCCTGTGATGCCATCATTGAGATTTAACAGTTGTACCAATGTCACAATACCACACCACTGAATCCCCACCACTGTAGCTGGGCCAGAATAACTTTCCCGAAGTCTAAGACTTCACTCAGACCTCTCTAGCCATGAGGAGTCATTACTTTCGGACTTGTTTCATGTAAATGTTCATAGCCTGGTCATTCATGACCACTGCCTAAATAGACTCACCCAGCTACCACTGTCACCTCTATTGGGTGATCCCATATAGAGCAATCCCTCACAACAACAGCTGCTGTGGAGAGGGTCCTACTTGGCCCCCAACTCCAACTTTCAACAATGAGCTAGGGAATGTCCCTGTACCCTAAATGAAGATAACTTAGCTCTGGCTGAAACTGCCAAACACAAACGAAAAGGTTAAAACATAATAGCTCTTCTACAGGCTCTTAGTGCACCTGTACCTCCCCCTGATGGGCCAACATTTCAAAGTAGAATACAAAAGCTTTATATAGGGTCCTACCTTCCCCTAACTAAACAAGAGAGTTCCCAGCAAAGGGGAATAGGTGTCCTGAAATCCTATTAACCCAGAGTCAAAATAAGAGGAACCAGATGAGAAGAAAACAGAAAAAGAACCCTGGAAACATAAAAAAACCAAAATATTTTTACATCCCTAAGAGAATACAATGCAGCAACAGTTATGGACTTCACCCACAAGGAACTTGCCAAAATAACAGAAAAGAAATGGAATTCAGAATATGAACGGCAGGTAAAATTAATGGAATTGAAGAGAAAGTTGAAGATCCACAAAAAGAAGCCAAAAATAAATTTCAGGAAAACAATGAAAAAGTCACTAAAGAGTTAGACAAAATAAGAAAGGATATAATAGAACTTAAACAGATGAAAGAGTCATTTAAGGAAATTCAAAACACGGTATAAAGTTTCAATAATAGACTACACAAAGGAGAAAAAAGAATCTCAAATCTTGAAGACAAGGCTCTTGAGCTAGCGCAGTCATTAAGAGGCAAAGGAGAGTATTAAAAAATCTGAGCAATCACTGAGAGAGAGATGGGCGTATGTGAAGCAAACTAACATTCAAATTATAGGTATCCCTGAGGGAGAAGAAGAAAAATCTAAAAGCATGGAAGACATATTTGAGGGAATTATTGAGGAAAACTTCCCTGATATTGCCAGAAATTCAGCCATACAGATACAAGATGGTCATTAAACACTGGGGAGATTCACAGCAAACAGGACATCATCACCAAGATACACAGTAATCAACCTGGCCAAAGTCAAAATGAAAGAGAAAATTCTGCAAGTAGCATGATGAAATCAAAAAATAACCTAAAAAGGAAAACCTATTAGGATAACTGCAGATATCTAAGTGGAAACCTTTCATGCCTGAAAGAATTGGGACCTCATCATTAATTTTCTTTTTTTCCATGTTTTTAAAAATATTGAGCTTATTTTTAAGCACCATATCATTTGAATTTCAATAAACAAAGCTATATCTTCATTATAAGTTAATTTTGGCAAATAGTACAGACTTGCATACAACAGATACAATAAAGTAATTTAAAGTAAAAAGTGTTTACTTTTAGTATTAAAATAGTATGTGTGCCAGAATCCACAGAGAACGCAAACGAATTAGCAAGAAGAGAACAAGTGATCCCATCTCAGGGTGGGCAAGGGACTTAAAGAGAAACTTCTCTAAAGAAGACAGGCACATGGCCTGCAGATATATGAAAAAATGCTCATCATCCTCAATCATTAGAGAAATACAAATTAAAACTACTTTGAGATATCATCTAACACCAGTAAGATTAGTTTATATCCCAAAATCCCAAAATCACAGATGCTGGCACGGTCATGGAGAAAAGGGAACACTTCTACACTGCTGGTGGGGTTGCAAATTAATAAGTCCCTTTTGGAAAGTCATCTGGAGAACACTTAGAGAACTAAAAATAGACCTGCCATTTGATCCTATAATTCCTCTATTAGTTATATATCCAGAAGACCAAAAAGCACACTACAACAAAGATATTTGTACCACAATTTTTATTGCAGCCCAATTCATAATTGCTAGGTCATGGAAGAAGCTTAAGTGCCCATTGACCCACGAATGGATCAATAAACTATGGTATATGTACGCCATGGAATACTATGCAGCCCTAAAGAAGGATAGAGACTTTAATCTCCTTCATGTTTACATGGATGGAGATGAAAAATATTATTCTTAGCAAAGTATCTCAAGAATGGAAGAAAAAGTATCCAATGTACACACCCCTACTATAGAACTAATTTATAGCTTTCATAGAAAAGCTATAACCCAATTATAGCCCAAGAATATGGGGGAAGAGGAGAGGGAGGGGAATGGAGGGAGGAGATTGGGTGGAGGGAGGGTGATTGGTGGGATCACACCTATGGTGAATCTTTAAGGGTACATGTGAATCTTTCTGAAGAATATACATGTCTTAACACAAAGAAAATGACATGAAGGCTATGTTAACCAGTTTGATGAAAATATTTCAAATTATATATAAAAATAACACACTGTACCCCATGACAGTATTAATGTACACAGCTATGATTTAATAAAAATAAATAAATAAATAAATAAATAAAAATGTGGATGCAGAAGTTGATTAATTTGTAGGGTGTTCGCTTCTCTATGACTGCTATTATTCAAGTGCTATCACAGCCAAGAAATGGGAGAGCACCACAGTTCAGAAATGATGCAAATGATCTTTCTTGAAGACCACCAGCACCTGAAAAATGTGAGGGGTGAGTACACTTGTGTTATAATTCACAACTGTAGAAAGCTCAGGAGTAACACTGGTGGAAAGCAAGGCCAACAAGAATATTCTAGCACCATCTAACCACCTCCTTATAAGGATCACCCCTGAGCTTCACTGGGACATTGAAGTAAAACACTGCATTGAAGAGAGTCTGCACTGAATGAATTTAAAGTTACAATGTAATATCGGTGCAGCCATGCTCTTCTAACATATAAATAAAATATCCTTTAAAAATAGCAGGCGCAGTTGCAAACTACTTCAGTGAATAGGTGGCCACAAAACAAAATCTTTGTCTGCCAACTGAATACACTAGTATGAGGAGACTGTGATTTGGGCCACATTAACACCATTACATGACAACCTAAACACATCCCCCAAATAAAATATCCTTTGTAGGACAGTGCAATGCAAAAACAGCATCTTGATACAATGTTTAATTTTTTTTTTCAGACAAAGTCTCATTTTGTCACCCTTGGTAGAGTGCCATAGTGTCACAGCTCACAACAACCTGAAACTCTTGGGCTCAAGCAATTCTCTGCCCTTAGCCTCCCAAGTAGCTGGGACCACAGGTGCCCACCATGATGCCTGGCTATTTTTAGACATGGGGGTCTCACTCTGGCTCAGATTGGTCTTGAACATGTGAGCTTAAGCAATCCACCCACCTTGGCTTCCCAGAGTGCTAGGATTACAGGTATGAGCCACCACACTCAGCTCATTTAATTTTTTTTTTAAGTTCTACCATCATGAGCAACTGGTTCAATAAAATTATCTAAATCATTATTGAATCAGTGTCTATTAAATCATTATTTCTATTTCTGTAGACAGAGATTATTCCTTCACATATTCATTATCTGACCAAATCTGAATTACTTACATCACTCAGTGTTTTTCATGACCCATTTTGCTTACAAGGTATGGTCCACACATCTTACAAAGATCTTACAACAGGTAAGGTAAAGGTCTCTACTGTAACAGGCAAGTTCCCCTTCCTCAGCCCCCTGCCCAAGGTCGATTCTGAGAAAAGCCTCAGAATAAGGAAGCGCAGAAAATTCCAAGCTCACAGATACCCCCAAGTTCCCAGTGAGCAAACAATGGTGGAAACTTACTCAAGCTATAACCCAAGCTGTAACCCCGCCCTGAGCTAACCGCAATGTTCCACTTCTGTACTTGCTGGCTTGCTCAGCTGCACGAAAAAAGTGTAAAAGACAACCTGCCCCCTACTTCAGGGCCAAATACCTTTCTAAGTAGCAGTCTCCTGCGCAAGTGTAATAAAATCACCAACTGATTATACCTAATTGGGCCTGAGTCTATCTTTTCAGGTCACAACAGATATAATATTTGGAGGCCCCAGCAAGATCCTCACCCTTAAACCCCCACCTGGGCCCACCGCAGGCCGATGGCTCCAATGGAAGGCCTCAGAGAGATGTTCCTCTGCCCCGGGGCCCTTGGATGCATGGATTCAGGGCACAGGTCCCAAATTTTCTATTCTGGTGACTCAGCTGTGGCACCCTGGGTAAGTCTGTCTGGATCTCTAGAGAATTTGGGGGAACTCCACTAGCTGGATGCAGTTGAAAGTCAGTTCCTGAGACATAAGAGAGATGTCTCCCTCTCTCCTCGTGTTGTCAGTCTTCTGTGTCATTGCTTATTGTCTGTCTTTGTTTGTCACTGTCTGCTTGTTAATTTGTTGGTGAGGGACAGCAACCATCCACCCTGCTGACTCCTTTAAAGTGTCTCCTCAGTAATTTTTCTGATTTCAGCCACTGCACCAAGGGATACAGTGCAAAAGTGAAACCAGGCACTCTACGCACCCTCTGTGAACTGGAGTGGCCATCTTTCAACTCAGATTGGCCATCCACCAGGTCCTTTAATCTCTCCCTTCTCTCCAGTATGCAGACGACTGTTTATGGTCACTCTGGCCACCCAGACCAGATCCCCTATGTCGATATATGGATTGACATCGCCTCTGAAGGGCCGGCTTACACCCAAAAGTGCAGCAATTATTTAACCCCCTCTCATATCCCTTTTGCCTCTCCATCAGGTTCATCCAGAACAGGAGAGATTTAGATTTACTGTTTTTGAAAGAAGGGGGACTTTGTATGACCCTAGAGGAAACATGTTGTTTTTATGCCAACCACTCTGGAGTCATTAAAGACAGCTTGGCCCTAGTCAGAAAACGACTGCAAGAGTGGAAAGACTTACAAAAAAAGGATAATAATTGGTCCTCATAGCTCACAACCCTCTGTCAGCCATAGCAGGACCCCTCCTCCTCCTCTTAACTGGAGTAACATGTGGCCTCATCATTTTCAACCATCTCATGACATTCATACAACAAAGACTCCAAAGCATAAAACTGATGATGCTACATACCCACTGTCAACCCCCTTCCTAGCAATTCAGATGAGTCAAGGGTTTGATTCCCCAAAAAGACCAGTGGGGAATATAACAGGTAAGTTCCCAGGGTTGATTGGGAGAAAAGCCTCAGAATAAGGAAGCACAGAAAGTCCCAAGCTCACAGACACCCCCAAATTCCTGGTATAGGCAAAAGGCCTATATGCCTCTGGCCAAAAAAGCTGTTTGAGGGTGGCGCCTGTGGCTCAAAGGAGTAAGGCGCCAGCTCTATATGCCAGAGGTTGTGGGTTCAAACCCAGCCCTGGCCAAAAACTGCAAAAAAAAAAAAGCTATTTGAGAAAGAGCAGTGAAAAGACTTTGTGCGGGCATACTTGTGAAAAACTGAGGTAGAATCCCATATGGCCAGGTTGGTTGCGGGCCTAAAAACACCCTGACCTAAGGTCAGCCCAGTCGGTTGTGGGCATAAAAACCTCCTGACTTAAGGCCCACATGGGAGCAGAGGTTTGCAAACAAATTTCTGTATGCCCTAGAAATTTCTTTATGCCTTGTTTAAAGATTGAAGTAACTGCCTCCAAATGACAAGGTCAGTAGGACAGATTTCAAACCGTCTCTTTTCTCCATAGCCTCAGGCTTCATCAGATAAGAACCAAGAAGTAATGGCTAACAACATATTATCCATTAAGTTATGTTAAAGGGATTATGTTCAAAAGGATTATGTGTCTCAGAGCCTGTGGCTCAAGCAGCTAAGGTGCTAGCCACATACACCTGAGCTGGTGGGTTAGAATCCAGCCCAGGCCCGCCAAACAACAATGACGGCTACAACAAAAAAATAGCTGGGCGTTGTGGTGGGTGCCTGTAGTCCCAGATACTTGGGAGGCAGAGGCAGGAGACTTGCTTGAGCCCAGGAGTTGGAGGTTGCTGTGAGGTGTGATGCTATGGCACTCTGCCCAGGGCAACAACTTGAGGCTCTGTCTTAAAAAAAAAAAAAAAGGATTTTGTTAGATAAAGTGGTATCAGTTAAACCATAGATTACTAGGGAGGAGCTACTCATGAGATAGTCACAAGATATTTATTCATGAGATGGATTATGGATTGTAATGAATATTAATGAAGTCATTGATGTACAATGCACATATGCAGAGGGATTATAATGAATATTAATGAGGTACAGTGCACATGTACACAATGGACTATATAAACCAAGAGTAAAGAAATCAACTTGCCATTCACCATGAGAGAGCAGAGTGGTCCCTGGCTGTTTAAGCCAGGAGAAAATAAAGTTGTCACATGCCTGAGAGAGTTGTGAACCCCTTTATTTAAATATACAATTTCAATATGTGGGTTTATTCTCAGTGACATCACTTCTCCGTGAGACCCTAACGGCAACATCCCAGTGAGCAAACAATGGTGGAAACCTACTCAAGCTGTTACCCAAGCTGTAATCTTGCTCTGAGCTAACCACAACGTTCCACTTCTGTACTTGCTGGCTTGTTCAACTGCTCAAAAGACAACCTGCCCCCCACTTCAGAGCCAACTGCCTTTCTAAGCAGCGGTTCCCTGCACGGGTGTAATAAAATCACCAACTGATTATACCTAAGTGGCGTCCAAGTCTATCTTTTCAGGTTGCAACAAATACAACACTACCTTTCTGGCTAAATCAAAAGGACTTGTTCACAAAATAGTACAACCCCCCAGGGACAGAGGCTCACACCCATAATCCTAGGACTCTTGGAGGCTGAGGCAGGTAGATTGCTTGAGCTCATGTGTTCACAACCAGCCTGAGCAAGAGAGAGACTCCATCTCTACTAAAAATAGAAAAACTAGCTGGGCATGGTGGCAGGCACCTGCAATTCCAGCTAGTTGGGAAGCTGAGGCAAGAAGTTCGTTTGAGCCCCGGAGACTGAGGTTGCAATGAGCTATGAAGATGCCATTGCACTCTACCCAGGATAACTCTACCCTATCAATGTAATAGGTTACGTAGATGTTTCTTAAATGAGATAGAGTAAGATTCTGTCTCAAAAACAAAAATAGTACTGCCCTTTCTGCCCCATGCTTAACCCATCTTCTCTCTTTATGAAACAGGTCCTTTCATTTTTGCCCATGTCTCCTCCCCATAATTTGAGATTTGAATCAGGTACCATCCCCTCCCTCTGCTTCCTCAGGAAGACTTCATCACTCTTTCCCTCATGTTGTCATATTACAAGGTACACATGAGCTGTTTTATTATGATTGCTACATGCCTATTTTTCCTAGAGAACCACAAACTGTGAGTGGCAGAAACAATAGCTTATTTGTTTGTTTCCTCAGCATCTGGCCCAAATAATAGTTACATAGATTTTTTTTTTTTAGATGAAAGAAAAAATTCAGATTTTGTTACATTTTAGTGAGGTTTTTTTCCACAACGATACTTTTCTAATGTCTACCATTCTTTAGGACAACAGATTTTTACCAAGTCAGAACAACTAAGGTGATATCAGAAATATGTTCAACAGAATTTTTTATATAACTTTCATTTCATTTCTGATAATAAAAATTTACTATAGAAATCTGAGAAAATATACAGAATATAATCATTATTTTCATTTTTTGTATATTTTCTTCTCTGTTTTTTCTTTTCTTTTCTTTTCTTTTTTTTTTTTTTGAGACAGTGTCACTTTGTTGCCCTGGGCAGAGTGCCATGGCATCATACCTCACAGTAACCTCCAGCTCTTTGGCTTAGGCAATTCTCTTGCCTCAGCCTCCTGAGTAGCTGGGACTACAGGCACCTGCCACAACACCGGCTATTTTTTTGTTGTAGTTTTGGCCTGGGTTGGGTTTGAACCCACCACCCTTGGTATATGGGGCCAGCACCCTACTCACTAAGCCACAGGCACCACCATTTCTTCTCTATTTTTTAAGTTATATGGTTAGAATTATAATCTACAAGCATTTCAGAAGACTGGGCATTTTTAAATATAATATATCACGAGAGTTTTCCCTATCACTAAAAAAACTATAAGAAAATTCATTGGATTTATAGAAATATTATATTTTATTTAATCTTTTCCCGATGTTGGACAGTTGTGCTCTTTCATATTTTTACTACAGTAGAACCTCTATAGCTGACCACCTCCCTACGGTCACCACCTCTGTAAGGTGACTTAATTTTCATAGTCCAGACATGCACCCCTTGTAGGTATCAATACGGCTCCTAGTTCCTTGCAGTGATCACCTCTGCATGTTGACCTGTTCGTTACAGTCCCTTGGGTGGTCAACTTACAGTCTACTGTATTTTAAATAACACTAACAGAAATACTTCTACACACAAATCTTAGTGAACACTTCTGATTATTGCCTTACAATGGAAGTGTCTTCTTAGAGTTTGAATTATTGGTTATGAACATTTGTAAGGCTCTTACTCCAAATGAATTTGACTTCCAGAATCTTTATATGCCCAATAATAGACAGAAATCTGCTTATTCTTCACCACATAGAATACTACAGCATTCTTGTACCCTCAATGAATCCTCAACAATAATAAAAAAAAATAAAAAGTAAAAAAGAAGAATACTACAGCAGTTGTTTTTAATCTGTGCTAATTTGTTGGGTGACATGGTAAAATTTTATTGTTTTAATTTTTATTTCATTGATGACTAATGAGAAAGAATAATTTTTATACCATTTTTTCTCCTCATTTTGTATATTTTCCATTCATTCCTCACTGTAATTTCTTACTAGTTTTGATGTGGCCTGAGTGAGGTGGCTCATGCCTATATTCCCACCACTCCGGGAGACCAAGGCAGGTGGATTGCCTGAGCTCGGGAGTTTGAGATCAACCTGAGCAAGACCCCATCTCTACTAAAAAGAGAAAAACTAGCCAGGCATGGTGGCAGGTACCTGTAGTCTCAGCTACTTGGGAGGCTGAGGCAGAAGAATGACTTGAGCCCAGGAGTTTGAGGATGTCATGAACTGTGATGCCACCACACTGTACCCAGGGCAATTCTACCAGGGGTGAGACTGTCTCAAAAAAAAAGAGAGAGAGAAGAATGTGGAATGAATTCCACGACCTCTTGAATTGGGAAAAAGCAGTCCTCAATGATGGAAGGAAACTGTTTCAGAGGTGGGAAAATCTGAGCTGTTAGTCTAATTCTGTCACTAGCTAAATAAATTGGTAAAAACTACTTAATCTTTGTCTTATACACACATGTATGTGTTTTCACTCTATATGTGTGGATGTGAAAGTAGTGTGTGTGTGCTGAAATGAGAATATTATTTAAGTTTTTCTCTATTTCTAAAAAAGAGAAATATATATACTATGTACCAAATATATATACATATATATTATGTACCAATGTTCTATTATACAACACTTTTATTTTGAAGTCATTAAAAACCATGCTGGAAAAAGACACATAAACTCTAAACAACACAGCTGTGACTATTCAGCACTCCTTAGTTACAAGTAGTTATACCACCATTTAATGGTGTCATTAAAAATACATTGTCACCATAGAAACCGCAACTTTATAGGATACCAAATCTTTCTTTGAAATGTTCATGCTGAACAGCTTACATTGTCTTATGTAATAATGATGGCTTCACTTTTTTTTCCTTTTTAGCAGACATACAGCTTTCCCTTCTCCTCCAATTTATTTGTAACCAAGAAAAACTATTAAGATCTGTTGAAAATCATGTGTTGATACCTTACTAGGAAAAAAAAGAATTGCTAAAAAAACAAAAACTTTGTGAAATATACCATGTTACCAGTTGTCAGTGGTGCCACTGTCTTGTAGACTGGGAAGAACAAATGCTTTCACAGTCATGGGACAGGTAATATGGTCAATATCTTGGAATAGATAGCCCAGCCTCAAGCTCCTTGCTCGTCCTAGACGAGCTACCTTCTGCTTCATCTACTTTTGAAGTAGATAAAGCAATAAAGTAATAAAGAAATAATCATTGTTCTGATTATCAATCAGCAACAAAGAAAATAATCAGTGTTCTCCAATAAAAACTATTGGCTGGACACCTGCTAGATCCTCTCCCAGACACTGGGGCTACACCCGCCAATTAGACAGACAAGCTTATATTACAGACTTCTGTCTAGTTCAAAGGGAGATAGAAAACCAACAGGCAAATTTAAAAGGCCACTTCTTCTAGTGACCAACAAGACCTGCAGGGATCTGAAAGAACTTTCCAAGTAGAGAGACCCATGGTTACCAAGTCCTGAGATAACTCTTACATGATTCTGAAATAGTAGAAGGTCAGTGTATCTGGAACACAATGAATCACATGGAAATTGATTTGGGATAAGAGTCTAGTTCCTGTAGGAGCTTAAAATAAAAAATGAGGAGCCTGAATTTGATTCTCAATCTAACAGGAAGTCAATGGCAGATTTCAAGAGGGGTAGGGAGTCAGGTGACCTGACTTACTTTTTAAAAGATCACTCCCAGTTGCAATATGGAAAATAAATTGTAGCAAGAGCCAAAGGAAGAAGATAAACAAGTTTAAGGAAATTTTACTAACCAGTCAGAGACAATGGTGGGTGCAATTACCACCACTAACAACAATGACATGGTGAACGTGTGTTTTCAATTAACATGAAAAACGTTTGATTAAGATGTTAATAAGTTTCATTTGTTTTCATCTCTCCCAAAATGCCATTAAGCTGCTCTTACCAAGTCCAGATGAACCAGTGAGAAGAATACAGCAATCATAACATTTCTTTTTTTTTTTTTTTAGAGTCTCACTATGTCATCCTTGGTAGAGTGCCATGATGTCACAGCTCACAGCAACCTCTAACTCTTGGGCTTAAGCAATTCTCTTGCCTCAACCTCCCAAGTAACTGGGACTACAGGAGCCCGCCACAATGATCGGCTATTTTTTGGTTGAAGTTGTCATTGTTGTGTAGCTGGCCCAGGCTGGGTTCAAACCCACCAGCCTCGGTGCATATAGCCGGCACCATAACAACTGTGCTACAGGTGCATAACACTTCTATTAGAAGACTTCTGGGCCCAGCTCTGGTTTTGTCAAATATTCAAATAAAGCACAAATTTCAAAATCTCTCAAAACTTTTAATAACTCATACCAAAAGCAGTTAAACATGACTTATGCAAAACAGAACCGAGTTCAAGCCAGGGCAGAAGCCAAGCCTTCCTGCCTCCCGCAGTGTAGTTCTGCCCTCTAGCCCATAATTCAAGTGATTCCAGATATGTTCCATTTTATCTCCAAATGCTTACTCCAAAAGTACTCATCCGGGCAGCAGCCATACAAAAAGAATGCAATAAGCAATAAAGAAAATAATCAGTGGCTAATTAACCTTAGAATATTATAAGAAATCTTAGCAGAGGGTTTGCCAATATCTTTTTTACGAAACTGAATCTATTTCTCATTAGTGTCTGTTATATGCTACCTTCACATGGAATCACAAAACAAAGAAATCTTAAAGTTTATTCTACTTCCACTCCCTGATTATAAATTTAAGTAATTTCCCCAAGATTGCCATGTGTACTAGCATCAGCTGCTAAACAATAACACCAGTGGGACCTTCCCACACACAGTTATATTCAATCCATTTATCTCAGAACTTCTACCTCTTTTCCTAAACCCATACCCTCCTCATGGCTTCACTTGCCCCTGTATGGTCTTGTGCTCATTCCAGGGGCCATCACTAGAACCTTGCATTTATGGTCAGTTTTCAAGGCCCTCCCTAACTCAGTCATATCTAGTCCCCAAATGTTATTAAATCCAACCTTCTACCTACTCTGCACGGGTGCCCAAACATATGAATATGGCTGGAGGAAAGTGCATGGGTGACAGGTTGCAGTTAAGTATACAAAACACTGACCCCAAGGGGCTGCTGGCACTTCCCCCTAATCCCACTGAACTGCTCTCTCTCCCAGTCTTCAGTGCCCTTCTCCTCTAGTCAGTCAGAAGAAAACGTCTGAGTGCTCCCCACAAATCTGCCCTCAATCTTCAAGTGTGCCGGAACATATTGCTTCCCTTCTGTTGTGGGGACGAACTCCCCATACTCTCAGCTCCTCCTTTCTCAACTAAACTCTACCGCCACCTCTTTGATACTAGACCACATTGATCCTACACTTCTCCTCTCTGCGCCCTGTCATCCGTTTTCCCTTCCTACTCAGTAAAAGTAGAAGGGAAAATTCATTTACACTTCTCCAGTTTAGGTCGTGGTAAGTGGGACGTTCTTCTGATGATCTCTTGTGAGGTCGCTTATGTGACTGCAATCCTCTCAGAGTTCAGCTGACCACACTCCTATACCTCGTGGTTAGCCAGAGTTATTGGTAGGGGGGGGTCTCAATTCCGTCCACTCAGACTTTCTTGCAGGACAGCTCCAATCTATAGCATGGTGGAGTCAAGTGGAATTGAGCAGAAACTTCCAGATCTCTTAAGACTACTGAGAAGTCACACCAGCATGGGTCAGGTGTCTACCCCTAGGCTAATCCACTGTATTCTGCTTGTCAGAACAAGTTACAAAACCAGCCCAGATTAAATGGGAGAGGAAAAAACATTCCACCCTTTGATGTGAAAGGCTGCAAAGAATTTTTGGCCATTTTTCATCCAGCGCAGTCAGGGTAATTGACAAAATATCAATTCTCATTTGATGAAAGCACAAAAAAGCCTCCTTAAACACTATCCCCATATCAAGAGTTCTTATTAAGCTTTCAGAGGAAGAATTGGCCCCAGGCTGGAGCTATATTAGTCATCGTCCTCCAGAATTACCCTTCTCGGTAACATGGGAAATAATTTAAGAAAATTGTTCTCTCTTCCTTTCCAATCTCCGGCCCTCTCAGACACACCTCCATTTCAACAGTACAGTTGCCAAGAACAGTTGGGGGGAGTGGGAAAGGTGGGAGGAATTCCTAAATATGGTGTGTGCATGTATTTTGAGCAAAATCACAAGTCATTTCAAACATTTCAGTAAATTAAAACATAAAACATGTGGAAGTGGTAGAATTTCAAAAAGTCTTCAATGAAAAGAGAGAAGATATAGACACATTAATCAGTTTGGGAAGTAACGGTAGAACTCAGTGAGAGGTGTGTTGGGCTGGCATAGAAAATTGAGTGGAAAAGGAAAGTAAGAATATAAATTGGATATTTAGAATAAAATATAATGATAAAAGGCCTTGAATATGATAGTAGGCTGTGTAAGGTAATGAAGAAAATGATCAAAAAACATTGTAGGTATTCTAATATGGAGAAATTTGTATTCTCTTAGCTGTCAGTACAAAAATTCCTTTTTAAGGGAGAGCATCACATTTATTAAGAAGATGCTCTGGGCTCGGCGCCTGTGGCTCAAGCAGCTAAGGCATCAGCCACATATACTAGAGCTGGCAGGTTCGAATCCAGTCCGGACCTGCCAAACAGCAATGACAATTGCAACCAAAAAATAGCCAGGCATTGTAGCGGGTGCCTGTGGTCCCAGCTACTTGGGAAGCTGAGGCAAGAGAATCACTTAAAAGCCCAGGAGTTTGAGGTTGCTGTGAGCTGTGATGCCAGGGCACTCTACCCAGGGCGACAGCTTGAGGCTCTGTCTCAAGAAAAAAGAAGATGCTCTGATAAAACCCTTTGCGATAGAAACAAATTGGCTGGCCTTTGGTTTCTTGAGAAGAGGATAAGTTGCTTTTTTTTTTAAGGAAGAAATGGGTTTTTTTGTTGTTTATTTGTTTGTTTCTTTTGTGACAGAGTCTCACTTTGCCATGGAGTGAGTGCTATGGCATCACAGCTCACAGCAACCTCAAA
>CAUYQV010065649.1:0-25288 GCA_963574575.1 Galagoides demidoff | reverse complement strand
AGCCAGTATCGTATTGAATGGAATTAAATTGAAACCATTTCCACTCAGATCAGGAACCAGGCAAGGTTGCCCACTCTCCCCATTGCTCTTCAACATCGTAATGGAAGTCTTAGCCATAGCAATTAGGGAAGAAAAAGCAATCAAGGGTATTCATATAGGATCTGAAGAGATCAAACTCTCACTCTTCACAGATGATATGATCATATATCTGGAAAACACCAGGGACTCTACTACAAAACTCCTAGAAGTGATCAAGGAATACAGCAGCATCTCAGGTTACAAAATCAACACCCACAAGTCAGTAGCCTTTATATATACCAACAATAGTCAAGCTGAAAAAACAGTTAAGAACTCTATTCCAGGCTCGGTGCCTGTGGCTCAATCAGCTAAGGCACCAGCCACGTACACCTGAGGTGGCAGGTTTGAATCCCCAGCCCGGGCTCGCCAAACAACAATGATGGCTGCAGCCAAAAAATGGCCAGGGGTTGTGGCGGGCGCCTGTGGTCCCAGCTACTTGGGAGGCGGAGGCAGAAGATTCGCTTGAGCCCAGGAGTTGGAGGTTGCTATAAGCTGTGATGCCATGGCACTCTACCCAGGGGGATAGCTTGAGGCTCCATCTCAAAAAAAAAAAAAAATTTGCCATCTTGAAAATTCCGGTAATAGAAGAATTTCATTTCTTCTGATTCTGCCTTTGAATTCCAGCAAAGTCTTCTCAGGATCAGAGACCAGGAGGTAGTTAGCGTGCCTGTGAATCTTCCTCAAGTCCTTTTTCCTCCTGAAAGACTGAAGCAAAAAATAATCTATGATCCTGGCCAGGTTATTTCTCCTTCTTGGCCTCAGCTTTGCCTACTAAAAATGAGGTCAAGTGACATACACAGACACAGACACAGACACGCAGACACACACAGACATATGGTGTTTCTAAATCTCTCTTTTGTGAAGTGATTGTAAACATCCTATAACCAAGCAAACCTAAACTCTTAAAAGAATGCAGACAATATTTTTTCTCAAATGTATTTAAGCACATGGAATAAAATAGAGACATGCATATATTGTTATTATCATGTGATAATAATGACACTGTAAGGGATAATGACTCCAGGCTGGGAACACCAGGCGTGTGTGCTGCACATGTGGGTGGTGGCTACCAACCGATACCATTCTGTGTTAGGTCTCTTGTCTTACTACACATTTTGGTCATAGATTGTGCTTTTTGTTCTTAATGTAATAAAAATGATTTAATTCATCCGATGTTATGAGATAAAACAACATATGAAGAAGCTTTGGATCATCTTGGGTAGTACTTAACTCTCCCATGAAACCATTTTGGCTGTTTGGTTGAATCCAAGCGGCCCTCCAGCATTTTGTCAAGTCATGATGATTTTTAAAAGGTGTTATTAAATTTTTAAAGAAAGTATCGAATTCTAGGATCTCTGAAGTTCCTTTTAGGCTGGTGAATCTAACTAATATGGATGTTATTCTGGGAAATAAAGAAAAAAGAAGAGGAGGTAGAAATTTACAAGTATGTGTATTTGTGTGGACCTGTATGTGCAGTGGGTGGGTGAGAAAAACACCCAGATATGGCAAAGCTTAAAAGACATGAATATGTAGGAATGTTCCTGGAGCTTATCACAAAATACCTTGTCTAAAGGGCCTTGTCAGAACTCCTACACACATATCCATACACATACAAACACACATCCACACTCAGACACACACAAAGACTGACACATAGAAGCAAACACACAGATATGCACAAGTGTATGTTTGCACACACACACACACACACCCCTTAAATTTCTCCATAAACACACACCTTCTCAGAATACAATCTCCTTTTTCCCAAATGAAGGTGTTTCCAGCCTTGATTCTTGATTTATAGGTGCTCTGGATGAGCTTTCTTGATAATCAGGGCTATTTCCAGGTACATCCATGGTACCATAGAGACCTGTCAGTACTCTGACATAAAGGCCTTTGCATGATAGAGTTAACTTTATTTTCTAGGGGAATTTGAATTTCAAAGACTCTGACAATCTTCCCTGTGACTCAGTAGATCTCAAAGGTTAGTGTGCCTATGATCCCCTGGGGAGCTGATTTAGGATGCAGAGTCTTGAGCTCCATGTCTCTGATACTGTAAGCTTGAAAAGTGACCCAGAAATCTGCATTTTTATATGCCCCCACATGATTCTGGTTAAGGAGTTCCATGGAGAAATTTTTTTTTTCCCCCATGGAGAAATTTATCTTCAAACTGTTTCAGAAATTCCATTAATGCAGCAGAGTATTTATCCAGAGGATCAGTGTACCAGGTTTTATAGTAGAAACATACAAGACCCACCTGCGGACACTGCTTTCTAGGAAGTGCCCTCTTTCTTGCTGTCTCAGGCAGAAGGCATATCTGCCCCCAATTTAGATAAGACTAAATGGGCCCACCTGTAACTTGCTTATAAGGTACTAGAATTCCCTTATAAGCATTCTTTGACTCACTGAGATAATGTCAGCCTCAGTGGGGGCTGGTTTTAGTAGCTTCTAAAATTGCAACAATAGTCCAGTTTCTTTTCTTTCCCTTTTTTGAGACAAAGCCTCAAGCTGTCCTCTAGATAGAGTGCTGTGGCATCACAGGTCACAGCAACCTCCAACTCCTGGGCTCAAGCGAGTCTCCTGCCTCAGGCTCCCAAGTAGCTGGGACCACAGGCACCTGCCACAACGCCTGGCTATTTTTTGGTTGCAGCCATCATTGTTGTTTGGTGGCCCAGGCTAGATTTGAACCTGCCACCTTAGGTGTATGTGGCTGGCGCCTTAGCCACTTGAGCCACAATCGCTGAGCCAATAGTCCAGTTTCTTAAAACCTAAAAAAAATTTACATGAATCATAGAAATATATACTATTTGAGTCAACATACACAGAAGCAAATGTATGCATTTGACAAAAATTTTCTCAATAATACTTTTATCCTTACGTTTTCCATTCTATTTTGTTACACTTAACATTTAAAGTTGTAATACAGAAGGTTGATTTCATAATCCACTGTCCTAGTTCATCCCCAAACTTAATGGCTTGAAGCAACAGTGATATTTTCATTATTGTTCATGTTTTCTGTGGGGCAGGAATTTAGGGAGGGCTCAGTAGGAGCCCTCCTGTTCTGACTTAGGTGTCTTATATGAATGTAGCCAGTAGAAAGAAAGGACAAAAGCAGTTTTCAAGTTAAGGGAAAGAGTCTTGCCAAGAGGATTAATGAACAGATTAAGCACACTAAGGGCCAAGACAGCTTCCTAAAATGCTGGATCAGAAAAATGTGGAAGCCAAAGAGAAAGGTCCCTGGGTTTAACTGAAACGTTAGTCTGCTCCACCCAGAGAAGTGTACTTGTAATAACCAATGGAAAGGTGCCTGGCCTGCAGAACCTATTCCCTGTGGATTCGCGGCCTAACAGTCATACAGTGTAACACACAGGAGAACCAGATGAGTTGGGGCATAAGGTGCTGGAGACTATTCCCTATGAACTCTTGGCATCATAGGTGCACAGTGTAGTGCACAGGTTAACCAAGAGAACCAATGGAACAGGAATGTAATATGCTGGAACCTATTCCCTGTGAATTCATGGCTTAACAGGGATACAAAGTAGCACATAGGAGAAACAAGAGAAGCAGATGAATGGGCGGGGTGCATAAGTTGCTGGAATCTTTTCCCAATGAATTCATGGCTTAATAGGTGTAAAAAAGAAAAGGCTACTGTAAAAATATTTCTCTTCATTGAGTAGAAGTATGGTGTCTCCTTCCCCAAAGAAGCATTTAAAATAAATTTTAATAGTGTCCTAAAAATACAAGTAGTTTTCCAAATGAAGGGGAAAAAAAAGAAAAACAAAGAAGAGGAAAGAAGATGAAAAGATGCAAGATCAAGACCTTAAGGAGAACGAAGCAGAATGTGTCTGGGGCCAGGCTCCTGTAAGGTTGTAATTTCCGGCTCGGCGCCTGTGGCTCAATCGGCTAAGGCGCCAGCCACGTACACCTAAGGTGGCAGGTTAGAATCCCCAGCCCGGGCCCGCCAAACAACAATGATGGCTGCAACCAAAAAATGGCCGGGCGTTGTGGCGGGCGCCTGTGGTCCCAGCTACTTGGGAGGCGGAGGCAGGAGACTCGCTCGAGCCCAGGAGTTGGAGGTTGCTATGAGCTGTAATGCCATGGCACTCTACCCAGGGGGATAGCTTGAGCCTCCGTCTCAAAAAAAAAAAAAAAAAAAGAATCCATCACTTAACCTGGAAACATTTATTACACATAGATCTGGACTAACACTCAGCCCATTCTTCTCCATCTTCCTGAGCTTTATTTAGGCTCTGTTTCTTCTTTGCTTTAAGGTAAGATGTTGTTTTCAGAAAATTATAAAATGTATCATATTCTTTTCTCCTCTTCTCTATTACTTGCATTAGCCTGCCTGAGAGTTAACTGGCCAAGATCTCTTTGCTAAATCAAGGGACACTTCTCACCTACCGTTTCTTTTCTGTTGCACTGGTTTAGTTCCTTGTTCATCTGGTAATTGAGGGCTGGCAGTAAAGCCATGTCAGGACTCCTGTTTCACATCTTGGAGAATTTCTTGTTTTCAAATCTTCTAGAATTATTTTAACTCAGAGAAAAGTAGCTGCAGGAGTCCCAGGTGCTGGTACCAAACATTTCCCTCCCGAATGAATAAACTCATACCCAAGCCAGGTTTCATCCTAAATCTTCCTGGATTTAAAGGAAAAACACAGGGCATGCATGTGGATTCAGGGTTACAACACCGTGTTTAGAGGGCATTCATTGAGTGGGGGTTGGATGACTGTTGGATGAGGCCTGCTCCTTTACAGGGTTATAGAGAGAAAGGTTTGCAATTTAGGAATTCTTTTGGGTAAAATTGCAAGGGGAGAATAATTCAGACTTTCCTACTTTCTATCCTGGCTTATGTAGTGCTTTTATAGGGCCACTTATTAGAAAGCCAGTTCTCAGAACTCTGTGTGCAAGACTATAACCCTGTGTAAGTGTGTCTTAGTTCTTCTCAATTTTCAGTCGTTTGAAGGCAGGGCTATGTCTTACTCATCTGTGAGTTCCATGTAAAATCTTACTCATAGTACTCTTCGACTGGTACGGCTTGTTACTGTACTGAACACTGTAGACGTTTGGAACACAGTGGTAAGTATCTGTGAATCTAAACATTTGAACATAGAAAAGCTACAGTAAAACTTCAGTATATATAAGAGATGAAAAGTGACACACCTGTGTAGAGCACCGACCCATGAACGGAGTTTGCAGGATTGTCTGTGAGTGAGTGTTGGGTGACTGTGAAGGCCTGGGACACTGCTGAACCCTCTTATGGGCGGTATAAACACTGCACACTTAGGCTACACCAGGCTTCTAAGCCAAGATTTTCCTGTATTCAATAATAAAGGTACCTAAGCTTACTATACCTTTTTCATTTCATGGACTTTAACATCTTTTTAACTTTTGACTCTGTTGTAATAACTGTAACATTGCGAGTTGTACAAAATTTTTTATCTTATCCTAAAAGTTTTAATTCTTTTTAACTTTTAAACTATTTTATTAAAAACTAAGACATAGACACATACAGATTAGCCTAGACTTATACGAGGACAGGGTCTTCAGTGTTACCGTCCCCCACCTTTGCATCTTATTCACCTGGAAGGTCTTCAGGGATCTCTGCTGACAGAGCCTTCCTCTGCAGCCTCCTGAAGGCCTTGCCTGGGGCTGTTTCACAGTTAACTTTTCTTTTTTCTTTTCTTATAAAGAAAAGCAGTACACTCTAAAGTAACAACAAGGCTCAGTGCCTGTGGCTCAATCAGCTAAGGTGCCAGCCATGTACACCTAAGGGTGGCAGGTTCGAATCCCCAGCCCAGGCCCGCCAAACACCAATGATGGCTGCAACCAAAAAATGGCTGGGCGTTGTGGCGGGCGCCTGTGGTCCCAGCTACTTGGGAGGCGGAGGCAGGAGACTCACTTGAGCCCAGGAGTTGGAGGTTGCTATGTGCTGTGATGCCATGGCACTCTACCCAGGGGGATAGCTTGAGGCTCCGTCTCAAAAAATAAAATAAAATAAAGTAACAACAAAAAATATAGTATAGTGAACACTTAAACCAGTAGTAGTAGTTTATTCTCATTACCAAGTATTATGTACTATACATAACTGTATGTGCTACATTTGTATACAGCTGGCCATGCAGTAAGTTTGTTTATATCAGGGTCACCACAGACCCAGGGGTAATGCTTTATACTTTAGCTGTGATGTCACTAGGGAATGAGTAATGTTTTCATCTTCATTGTCATCTTGTGGGATCTCTGTCGTATATGTGGCCCATCACTGACTGAAGAAATGTTGTTTTTTAGTGCATGAAGTTGCTAGTTCCACGTATGCCAATCATAAAAGCAAAGGTTAATTCTATTCTCTATATGTCTTTAATTTTCCAGAAGCTTTTTCTAGTGCGGGAACTTACTTGAAATCTACTATGTAGTTTAAATTGAAGATTTCTTTTCCTTCAGTTTGAGAAAGGGAATTTTTATACTTTTTCTTGATTAGATAAGGAACAGATATTCAGTGAAAATACGTAGCAAATCGAGACAAAAGTTTAGACAAATCAATAAAAGTGACTGGTAATATCACCCTCTGGGTTAATCGCCTTTTTTAAGGGCTTGGTCACTTCTTAGACACAACACACACAGACCTTCCCACTCCTAACTCTAGAAGGACTTTGACTCCTGCCCGACTTTGACTCCTGCCCGGCTGCTGCTCAGCGTCAGGTGTGAAGCAGGCACCTGCAGGCTGGCCATAGCTGGCCTGGAGCTCCAGATTAGAAAGGGACTCATGGGCCTGGCACAGTAGTCCCAGCACTCTGGAGGTGGAGGCGGATGGATTGCTTGAGCTCAGGAGTTTGAGATCAGCCTGAGCAAAAGCAAGACCTTGTCTCTAATAAAAATAGAAAAACCAGCTGGGTGTGTGGTGGGGCACTTGTAGTCTGAGCTTCTTGGGAGGCTGAGGTAAGGGGATCATTTGATCCCAAGAGTGTGAGGTTGCTGTGAGCTATGATGCCATGGCACTGTAGCCAGGGTGACAGAGTCTCAAAAAAAAAAAAAAAAGAAAAAGAAAACAAACAAAAAAGAAAGGAGTCACGTTAGAGGAAACTGGAAGGAATCACAGTTTCCTGGAAGGCAGAAGCTCTGAGAGTGTCAGGTTGTCCCTCTTGGTCCTGTCCTCTTTCCCAGGTGGGGTGATGTTCCCCTGTGTGGAGAGACTACATTTTGCTTGTGGGTGTTTGTCCATGGACTCTGGGTTGTTTCCATGTTTTACGGGTGTACACATACCTCTTCAACTCTGCTTTCGATTCTTTTGGCTATACAGCCAGAAATGGAATTGCCAGCTCACATGGTCACATTTTCACTGGTAGCTAAAAAGTTGTTTGTGATAATTTCAGTGAGTGCTGCATCTGTAATTTTGGGGCCATCGCTTTAAAAGAAAATGAGGAAAGAAGAAAGGAGAAGTATTGCCATGGGAACAGAGCAACTCAGACTTGAATACGCTAAAAGAACAGCAGCGCCAAAGGTTAGAGCTGTTCGAGTAGTTCATGGAATTTGATGTTATCTTTGAGTTCCAGCAAAGACAAAGACATCATCATGGAACTGTGCTAATGGAGGACCTTCAGTCAGTACTCAGGATCTGCCCAGAGTTTGGCCTCCATTGAGAGTGACACTTCTTGTCATAGCCATGCTTGTGTTCTGATTCCTGGGACAAAGCAGGTGAAGATGGTACCAAATGTGTCAATATTCCTGGGACCACTCTGAGAGTTTAGGATTATGGAAGTGTCTGAAAAGGTGTTGCATCTTTGGAAACAAGCTCTAACCTTTTGTAAGAGTGGGGCTGAAGATGAAGCCTGCAGTTATCTTAACTGGGTACAGGAGATGCCATTGCTGCAGAAAATTAGATGACATTACTGGTAATGAATTTACTCATGAACTTGAAGTTCTGCTACAGAACTTTTCTCCAAGAAAAAATTGTAACTAACCTTGGAGAATTTGATCCTAATTTCCTTGTTAATGATTTTGAAAAATGTGCAGCTGTCACCATGAAGGAGAATGTGGGTGACTTTGGCCTGTGAGACACCTTGAGCATTGTATCGCTGATCTCGTTGCTTTAGTAGCTGAGCTTGCAGAGGGGAGAAGTGGGGCAAACCTACAGCCTCGAGTCTGTGCCCTGGTCCTTTCAGTTCCAAGAACTGAAATGTTGGCGTGCCTTAGAGATAATGATTTCTTACCCAGATTTTACTGTATTAGACAGGCTCTTCATGTTAATGTTTCAGAAATAGCCAGTAGGATATTCATTACTGAGAGTGAAGGGAATTTTTTATCAGGTTTAATTGTGAAAGCATGAAAGAATCCAAAAAGTTTGAAGACATTTTTGATGAAATGATCTCTGTTTTAGAACAGACTGATCACTGGCATTATACTGAAATGGAATTTGCTGCTAGAGGGCTGAAAAATCGAAATTTTTATGATGTTGTTCTGGATTTTATATTAATAGATTCCTTTGCAGATTTAGAAAATTTACCTATTTCCATACAGAAGGTAGTAAATAATCATGGACTAAACTCTTCCTTCTAAGAAACTACTATGGCTTCAAGATGCTGGTCAGTGCTGAAACAGAAAAGGCAACAGATGACGGTCCCAGGTAGATTTTTTTTTTCCCTTTTGCTATGCCATTTGTGAACATATCAGCCCTGTCCTATTGTGGGGGCTTTTTGGGTTCCAGAAATTCTTTCCCTGATTTATTTTGCTTCTTTAAGAATCAGGTTTTTTCTTTCTCAGAGACATTTTTGACTCCAAGAACATGTACCATTCAAGTGTAGAGACTTTGGGTGAGGATGTCATGCTGTTACTCATTTGCCCCTCTGAACTTTTACCAGCCTATCTTGGAGTGGATCCCCTGAGGCAGTAGTTGTATAAGTAGTCATGCTCATGTTATATCCAGGGGGCTGTTGAAAGCCAAAGTACAATAAATATTGAGAGAATCATATAATTTGAGTGTGCTATGAAACATTTTAAGATAACATATGCAGTAGAACCTCCATAGCTGACCATCT
This sequence comes from Galagoides demidoff, assembly GCA_963574575.1. Lineage (NCBI taxonomy): Eukaryota > Metazoa > Chordata > Mammalia > Primates > Galagidae > Galagoides > Galagoides demidoff. Next base: position 16,178 of record CAUYQV010065649.1, on the reverse strand, counting down.
TCTTAAGTCGACCTAATTTTCATGGGCTGGATATGCACCACATGTACATATCAGTACCATAGACCTGGTTCCTTATGGTGACCATTTCTGTATACCAGTTGTTATAGTCCCTTGGGTGGTCAATTTATAGAGATACTTCTGTATTATAAAATCAGTAAAATAGATGGATATGAACTCAAGGAGGAGCAAAAATCTGAAAAGAAATGAGTGACTGGCTGTATGTGGTGGCTCATGCCTGTGTTCCCTGTGCTTTAGGAAGCTGAGGTGGGAGGACTACTTGAGGCCAGAAGTTGGAGGCTGCAGTGAGGTGAGCTGTGATTAAGCCTGGGTGACAGAGTAAAACTGTCTCAAAAAACAAATAAACAAACAACGAAAAAGTAACTGTATTATACTTGCACAGAAGTTTGTCATTGAATTCCTGGGTAGCGTATCCAAAGTGGCATTTTACAATCTTCTGGTAATAATTTAATTTGTGAAATATTGTGATTTCATAGGAATATTGCTTGAACTGAAGTTAGTACTTGGAAATTAATTCATTTATTGTCTTTAAGTTGTCTGAAATGTCCAGTGTTCAGAAAGCTCTGTTTTTATAGTTTGCCCCTTGAAACTTTAACATTTCATGATGGTTCCATAAGTCATTTCAATATTCCCCTGAGAGTTTTTACAGTTTTTTTTTTTTTTTTGCTGTTCTGATGAACACCTTAATATGTGTGCAAATATTTGAGTGTTCATCTAATTATTTCTTTTTTTTTTGAGATGGAGCCTCAAGCTATCCCCCTGGGTAGAGTGCCATGGCATCACAGCTCATAGCAACCTCCAACTCCTGGGCTCAAGCGAGTCTCCTACCTCTGCCTCCCAAGTTGCTGGGACCACAGGCACCCGCCACAACGCCCGGCCATTTTTTGGTTGCAGCCATCATTGTTGTTTGGCAGGCCGGGGCTGGGGATTCGAACCTGCCACCTTAGGTGTACGTGGCTGGCGCCTTAGCCAATTGAGCCACAGGCGCCAAGCCTAATTATTTCTTTAGGATAAATTCTTATGAAAAAAAGATTGAATGTTTAAAATTTTCTGTTGCTAGCCTGGGTGCAGTGGCTCACACTTGTAATCCTAGCACTCCGGAAGGCTGAGGTGGCAGAGTCTCTTGAACTCAGGAATTCAAGACCAACCTGAGCAAGAGTGAGACTCCATCTCTACTAAAAGCAGAAAAACTATCTGGGTGTTGTGGCAGGTGCCTGTAGTTCCAGCTACTTCTGATGCTGAGGCAGGAGGATCACTTGAGCCCAGGAAGATCACTTGTGCCCAAGAGTTTGAGTTTGCTGTGAACTATGATGACACCACTGTTCTCTACCCAGGGTGACAGAATGAGACTCTTGTCTCAAAAAAACATTTTCTTTTTCACTTGCTGAGATTCTCTTTTAGATAGGTATAGTCATTTACATTCCCACCAGCAGTGTATGAGAGTACACGTTTCAACAAATCCTTGACAAGTTTTCATATGAAGATTTTAAAAAAGCTCATTAATCTGGTATTTTGTTTTAATTTGCTTTAGTGAGGCTGAACATTTTTCTTATTATTTTTGGCCATTTATTATTCTTTCTATGAATTTCTCAGGCTAATTTTCTAGCAGGTGTATGTGTTGGTGTTTTTCTTATCGTTCTTAAGAACTCCTGGGCTATTAGTGTTAATCCAGTGTCTGCTGTAGTTGGTAAGGTCTTTTAGCGGGGATGGTGAAAGAAGAACATTTAAGATTCGCCTTATCGAATTGAGCATATTTGAATATAGACTCCGATTTTAATCCTAGAAAGTATAAAACAGTGGGAAATAATGCAGATTATACACTTAGTGTTATAGGTTCTTGAGTTCATTTAGCTGATATAAATTTTTTTCCTTTTTTTATTGATTGGAATTCATTGAGGGTACAAAGAATTAGGTTATACTTGTTGCATTTGTTTGATAAAGCTCTACACCAAAATGATATAAATTTTGTTTTAGCTGATATAATGTTAACTTTTTGAAAAAAAATCTGCCTTTGATTCTTGCCTAATTTTTTAACAGAATAATTTTTTTTAACAAAAATCATTTTCTAATTATCATTTTGTATTCGTTTATGGGATGTATCAATTCTATTTTGTTTTCCTTAAATCTGTTTAATAGATTGTTTATTTGAAAGCTGAATCAATTAATAAAAACATGTACGGGCAGAGTCTGTGGCTCAAAGGAGTAGGGTGCTGGCCCCATATACTGGAGGTGGTGGGTTCAAACCCAGCCCCCACCAAAAACTGCAAAAACCATGTACGAAGTTTTCTTAAATGTTTAATGTTGAGCCCTGTGGACGTTGAGGCCTATGAAGGCAGGGTGCCTCCTGTCTGTGGCTGGGGTAGCCGCCTCCTGGTAAGGGTACCATGCTACGGATTTGATCTTTCATACTTGCTAGGCTCACTCTGCATGACTCAACTCACAAGAGACAAAGTCTCAAAGTCAAGGTGTTTGTTTTTTAGTTCCTAATGAGAACCACAACTGTCAGTAAGTGGGATGTTTGTGTCGGCTTGACCAGTACATTCCTTCCCTCTGGGAAGCTGAATTATATTTAGAAGATTGCTTGGTAAATATGGAATCCAAGAAGGTTGTAGGCACAAATAATTAATGGTAGTATGATCTGATCATCCTGGTTTCCTTTTCCCAAATAAGGATATATTTGTGCAGTAAGAAATTCCTACTCAGCCTTGACTTAGCTTTTATTAAGCTAAGTTAAGCTATTAAGTTAAAGCCAGTCTTAACTTAGCTTTTATGTCTTCAAAGAAGCCCTGCTGCCCCCTAGGTGAGGTCAGTGTGGTAGTAAGTGTAGTAAAGACCGTCCCATCTCAGGTTCCACTCTGGGTCCCCATGGGTACAGCAACAAACAAACCAACTAAGAAACAGATCGCCATGTACACAAAACAAAATGCTTTCCTCTGTGTGAGGAGGCATTGTTTTGATGAAGCAAGGACGAGGATCTCCACAGAAGGAGAGCAGGGTTGGGTGGAGCCAGAGTGTGTGTGCTTTTCTTTGTCATGGAAGCTTGTCTATTTGAGCAGGTGCTGCAGTGCCTTGGGTGATGGCATGGGTCTTCCTGGGATGCCCAGGGCAGCATGGGATTGTCCATCCTGCTGGCTGTGCCTGCTCAATTGCATGTTATGGTGGTCTTTGGGTATCGTTACCCCTGATCTGGGCATAAGCTCCCTGGAGTTTCTCACAGCCTGGGGATTTGGAATCCAGGCATGGATGGCTTCATTTTGGTTTCAGCCTGGCTTGTGCCCCTCTTTTGTGCCTCTGTGGCACCTTATGGAGTTCCCTTGTGGCACTTTCCCCGAGACCCTGTAATTGTTTGGTGGTGTCACCTGGGGCAGCAGGGCCTGAGTGCTGCATTTTTGTGCTCTGCTGGAACTCTGTTGTCTAGCATAGCCCCTTGAATGTAGTATACTGGCGCTCAAGAAATACTATGGAATAAACAAATGGAGGAAGGTGGCACAAACAAAATTTGTTCCTCTCATGTATCCCTTTTATTTCTTTTTAAAAAATTTTATTGACATTTTTTACTTTTACCTGTTTTCCTTTCCTGACTATGATGTAGGTAGGTATGGTCTGACCTGGGAGTTCTCTCTCTCTGAAGCAATTATGTAATACATGTCAACTTAATTGATTATGTGTATTTTTCTAGTGTAGTTTCTGGAATATTCTCATTTCTCTTCTTCTCCTGTCTGTGGCAGCTGACTTGTTTGCACACAAATGTAAACTCATGGTGGAGCGATGCAGCTTGGGTGGGCGGACCAGCTCTTCCTCTGAGGAGAGCCTTTCCTCACGCCTTCCTCTGACTTACTACATGGTGTTTGACCAGAGTCTTTATTTTTTTAATTTATTTTATATTTTTTTAAATTAAATGTTAGCTGTGTACATTAATGCAATCATGGGGTACAATGTGGTATTTTCATATACAATTTGAAATATTTTCATCAAGGCTATGTTAACCAGTTTGTTGACCAGAGTCTTGGCAGGCAGATCAGCTCTTCTTCTGACTTACTACGTGGTGTTTGACCAGGGTCTTGCTTTCTCTCTGCCTGAGCTGTGAGCTGGGGAGCCATACCAGGTTCCCTGGCTTTGTTTCTCTTTCTAAACACAAGAATTTCTCCCTTCTGCATTCCTGTGTGGGAATCTGGGGGAGGAGTTAGACTTCTGCCATTTTCTGGGGCTCAGGAATAGGAGCCCAAAGTCGCATGACCAGGCCATTGCCAAGAAGATGTGTTTTGAGGTCCTTCACACCAAAGGGCCATTTCTCTGAGACTATTTGAAATATTAAGCTTCAAATTTATGAGGGCAGGGACTCTAGTTATCTTATTTAACATTACATCCTTAGTATCTATCTCTGTTTTGTGTTCACAAATACATGTTGAATATGCTGAAAGAGTGAATTATTCTGTGTGATTAAACAAGGATGGCCAGTGGCAGGCACACTGGTCTCAACAGAGTAGTATTCAATAGAATTGTTTTGATCTTTGGGAATTACTTATAAAATAGTTTTTTTTTTCAATCAAAAAATTAAAGTAAATTTACTTTTTTTAAATTAAAATAATTTTTTTGAGACAGTCTCTCTCTGAAGCCCCAGCTAGAGTGTTATGGCCTTAGCCTAGCTCACAGCAACCTGAGACTCCTGGGCTCAAGTGATGCTCCTGCCTCAGTCTCCCAAGGAGCTGGGGCTATAGGTGCCTGCTACAATGCCTACAATGCCCAGTTATTTTTTTAGTAGAGACAGAATCTTGCTCTTGCTCAGGCTGGTCTCGAACTCCTGAGCTCAAGGGACCCTCTTGCCTCAGCCTCTCAGGGTACTAGGATTACAGACCTGAGCCACCCCGTACTTGTTATAAAATAAATTTAGAAAAAAATAGAAATGGGGAGGCGCCGGTGGATCAGTGAGTGGGGTACCTGCCCCATATACTGAGGGTGGCAGGTGACAAACCCGGCCCTGGCCAAATGGCAACAACAACAATAACAACAAAAATAGCTGGGCACTGTGGCAGGTGCCTGTAGTCCCAGCTACTTGGGAGGCTGAGGCAAGAGAATCGCCTAAACCCAGGAGTTGGAGGTTGCTGTGAGCTGTGATGCCATGACACTCTACTGAGGGCAATAACTTGAGACTCTGTTTCTGTTAAAAAAAAAATAGAAATGGAAAAAGGAAACTTTAGCTATTGCAAATGACTAGTACTAGTGTGAAATAATTCCTTACAGAATTTCAATCTTGGTTTCAGTCTCAGTCTCTGCTAACTTTTTCCTTAATCTCTGAACTTACTGCACATACTGTTTTCTAATATGCTTGTTACGAATGAATGGAGTGTCCCTGTTGTACAAGTTTTCATTTATCTTTTTTATGGATTGCTGCCTCCTGTTCTCTCTGGTTCAGTTTGTTATTTAACTTCAAATGAAACAATGACTGGTTTACTTCTAAAAGGAACATAGTTACTCAGCAGCTTGGACTATTTATGGAAAGAACCCTCTGTGGACTTCCTAACTGTGTTTGTGGACTCCAGGTTTTAGGCCAAGTTGTGGAGCATCAAGGGTGAGATTCGTCAGGCTTTGCTCATTTGCTGCCATAGTTTCTGAGCCTAACACCTGATTTTGCCAGGCTGGAGTTGGACACAGAATGAGTTTCCCAGAGAAAAGCACATAAGATAGCATTTGCAGCCCCTGAGTCTACTTAATTTTTTTTCTGTTACTACATCTTATAAATTCTTCTTGATTGCCAAGTGGGATCATAGTTCATTTTTAGATTTATTGTATGCTACTCACTAAACTGTTTTTGTCATTGGCATAATAAATAACTATAGCACTTGAACAAATTATGTCCTATCTTTGGAGCTGTTACTGATGGGAGGTATGAAGTGTTATTTATTATTACTTATTTATTCATTTGTTTGTTTTTGAGGCAGAGTCTCAGTTACCCTGGGTTGAGTGCTTTGACATCATAGCTCACAGCAACCTCACACTCTTAGGCACAAGTGATTCTCTTGCCTCAGCCTCCCAAGTAGCTGGGACTACAGGTGTCCGCCACAACGCCTGGCTATTTTTTTTTTTAGAGACAGGGTCTTGTTCTTTGCGCAGGCTGGTCTGGAACTCCTGAGCTCAAGCAGTCCACATGCCTCGGCCTCCCAGAGTGCTGGGATTAAAGACGTGAGCCCCTGCATTTGTCAAAATGTTATTTTCTTAATGGGACAGGAACCTAATGAGTTAAAAACAGTAGATGGGTATATGAGGCCCACTTATTTCAAAATCCTAGGCCAATGCCAGTGGTGTAGTTCTAACAGTTTCATTATTTTCTAATAGAACTCTTATAATTAGAGGCTTGAAATCTTAAGTCTTTAAACTATCTCAGTAATTCATAATAAGTAGAGTTAAAGTGCCTATCGAGTGCCATTTTCACATTTCAACTAGTATTGGAGTGATGGTTTTTGTCATTTGTCGTAAATTAAACATACTGTTAATATGTTTGTTTGTTTGTTTGTTTTTTTAGAGTCTCACTTTGTTGCCCTGGGCAGAGTACTGTGGTGTCATAGTATCACTGGAATTTCTTTCTTCAGTAGGTCCTTGGTTTCAGGGATTTGAAGAATGAACCCATGGGCCACACATCAGTAAGATAGAATTTATTAGACAGAAAGGAATATAGAAGGAGTAAAAAGCACCAGAAGGACTAAACAAAACCCCACAGCTTCTGGCAGAGGGAAAGACCCAAGTGGGAAGTCTCCATGTGGGTCGTTTGTCTAGGGGTATAAGGTCTTGAAAATTCCTTTTCACTAGGAATTGGTAGATGACTTTTTCAAAGTTCAAACACTCAAAACATCAGTGAGTGTTACTGACGAATGAATGAATGCAGTTCCTCTAGGTTGGGGTAAAAGGTCAGAGGGTCTCTTCATGATATTGCTCAGGCCAAAGAAAGCTGTGGTCCCCTCTCCAGCCTTGAATGGAGGAACCCTGTAGCAATAGCTCAACGCAACCTCAAAGTCTTGGGCTCAGGTAATCCTCCTGCCTCAGCCTCTCATGGAGCTGGGACTATAGGTGCCCGCCACAACACCCAGCTATTTTTAAAGACAGGGCCTAGCTCTTGCTCAGGCTGGTCCTGAACTCCTCAGTTCAAGCAGTCCATCCGCCTTCGCCTCTCCGAGTGCTAGTGTTACAGGTACGAGCCACTGCACCCAGCCTGCCATTACTTATTTCAAGTTACTGGTTCAAAGATTTTTGATTTTTTTGTATTTAAACTTTTTGGAACATTTTTAAATTGGGCTAAGATTTTTTCTTTTGCTTTTGAGCATACTGGATGACATTCAAAAAACTATAAATGAGAGCAGCCATCCACAAGTTATATTGGTCCCTAAGAGAAGTAGAAAAGAAGGCTGTGAATGGTTGTTAATAATAGAGGGGCTGATTTCCTGTGGGGAGCAGTGAGTTTCACACATGTCGGTGTGGGCCAGGAGGGCAGCACAACTCATGGGTATGACTCTTTCTTCTTGACAATGTTCTAATGAGTAGGAAACTCCTTGGAAACTCTAATTTTCATTGCCCTAAAGAGTGATATCTTTATATCTACTTGCCTTCTCAGAGATTTTTGTTTTTTAATTTAGAAGTGAACTAATTATGGTTTTAGGGTCTTCATTCCTGTGAAGGCCCTAGGATAGTGCTTCACCAAGTCAGAGGGTATCCTGACATATCTTAAGAAATACTCTGGGTGTACAGGGAAGGTGACTGGGCAGCAGTCAGACCACCTGGGTTCTGGGCTGCCTGCGGGATTTGAGGCAAAATGGTTTAACCTTCATGTGCGTCTTTTCCTTATTTGCAAGATGGCCTTGGAAATGTTGCTGTTCTGTCTCACTGCAGTGCTGTGAGGATGGGATAGTGGATCAGATAGCTTTGGAGAATTCACAAACGTTCTTCCCCAAATTCACTGGGCACTTGAGGATCTTGGTAAACTGCAGATTCTCATACGGCTTAGGGTGTGGTCCCAGATTCTGCATTTCTTTTCTTTTTTTTTTGAGACAGAGCCTCAAGCTGTCCGCCTGGGTAGAGTGCCATGGCATCACAGCTCACAGCAACCTCTAACTCCTGGGCTCAAGAGTCTCCTGCCTCTGCCTCCCAAGTAGCTGGGACCACAGGCACTGGCCACAATGCCTGGCTATTTTTTGGTTGCAGCCATCATTGTTATTTGGCGGGCCTGGGCTGTATTTGAACCTGCCACCTTAGGTGTATGTGGCTGGCACCTTAGCCACTTGAGCCACAGGTGCTGAGCCAGATTATGCATTTCTAATGGGTCCCCCAGGTGCTGCTGCTCTTTTGAGTCTGTGCACCCACCTTGAGAAGCCAGGTTTAGGCTAAAGCATTATGATGTCAGGCGGGATTGTTATTAATATCCTGAGGAGAGAAGCTGCCGCCTTAGTACAGAGCTTCCCAATACGAGTGTGCCACAGATGGACAAGATGGGGGTCCTTGAGGCCCTGGGGCAGCGGCACAGGCCCTGGGGTGGCCGGAGCCCTCTGAGTTCCCCTGGAGTCCCAAGAACACCCCCGTTTTCTGTGTGAAGTCTGCGGTGGATCCCTTGGGAAGCACTCTACAATGTCCACAGATCTCCCTCTGGTTCTGAGGGATACCGGCTGGTGTGGGGGTAGGTCTGAGGATGTAGAGATTTCCGCAAACAGAATTTTGTTTTGTCCTGGACTGATACCCCGACCGCCATTTGCTGCTCCTGAGGGCCTGTGTGGTGTCTGTGTTCCCCAGGTGGGTCCCTGCCCTGGGTGGATGTCTGTTGCCCCCTTTTCTTCCCCTCCCTCTTCCTGAGCTTGGATTTATGTGTGTGCCACTGCGGTCTCCATCAGACAAATCAAGTGTTAGACATTTATATTTGTATAATTTAAATTTATTTTAACTTTTGGTACTATTCTTTTTTTTTTTCGTGTTTTAGAAAACTTTTTTAAAACTTTCTGTGTTGAAAGAATTAAAATATGAATATATTTACAAAATATGCCTGTATATTGTTTACTGGTTGTCCTTTGTCTTTTCCCCTGTCCTGTGTTACTAACTTTTTTGTTTTCAGGAAGGTAGAACGTGGGCTGCAGCTAGGAGCCTCCCATGTTCTCTTTTTATTTATTTATTTAATTTAAATTAATATGAGGGTACAGATGTTGAGGTTACATTGTTTTCAGTTTTAGGGTAAAGTTCAAGTTGTAGTTGAGCCCTTTATCTAGGGGTCATGCTGAACTTTTTGTTTTGTCCAGTTCTATATCCCAAGCCTGGTGTACCATAGGAGCTCAGAAAACCACCAAGTGTTCAGTGATGTGATTACAGATCTCAGTGCTTATTTTCTCTTTACCCTCTAGATGTTTATTCTTTTCAAGAAGAGGAACCTGTTCTGGATCCTCATTTGGCCAAGCACTTGGCACATTTTGGAATTGATATGCTTCACATGCACGGGGTGAGAAGGTCTACTTTGGTTTCTGTTCCCGCCTTATGGGGGATGGAGTTGAGGGTGAAATGGAGGGAGACGGAGCAGTTTGGTTGATTTAATATACAGGTTGGCAACTGCACATGAACTTTATGGCCACCCTGTATAATTCCTCTAACAGATCATTTTATAGGTTCAGCTTTTAATTATTGCATTTACTTCTTGAATTTAATTAATGAGTGTTTTCCTTTGGTTAGCAGCTTAGATTTTTTATGTTGCAATAAAAAAGGCATCTCATCAAGGATGATTTTGGTTTAGTAGGAGTTGACTTGCAAAGTTTCTGTTTCCTTTGACGGGCCCTTGCATGAATCACCCTTCATTCATGAAAGGGAGAAGGTACCAGGAGTTGATCTTTAAAATGATCTGTGACCAACATCCCTTAAATTAATTACAGGAGTGAAGCAGAGCTCCTAGGCAGTGGTTCTGAACCTTCCTAATGGTGCAGCCCTTTAATACAGTTCCGGGTGGGGGGGGTTGCGACCCGCAGGTTAAGAACCGCTGTCCTAGAGGACAGCACAACCCAACACATTACTGTTGGTGGGGAAGCTTGGCTTCATTTAATATTGTGCTTGCAAGTTGGCCTCATGCCTATGTAATGTTTTTATTTTCCGAGAAACTATTTAAATGTGCATTTTGTGGCGGCCCTTTCCTCCCAAGCCACCTGCCTCTCACATTCCTACTCTATTTATCTGCTCTTTCTCACTCACTTCTCTGTTTCATTTGGTTTTTCTTCTTTAAACTGCCCTCCTTTTTCAAGGTACCCCAAACCTTGTGGTTTTCCTCTATTTCCTCCATACCTGGCTTGCTTTTCTGTTTGTATTACGGTGACTCTTCATGGGTCCTGTTTGTCTTTCATTTTCCTCCTATCTCCTTCCCTCTCTTCCTCTTTCTTTTAAAAATATTTTTCTTGTGTGTGTGTCTTAAATTGTGGTAAAATATACACACCCTAAAATGCACCATTTTAACCATGTTTAACTGTGCAGTTCTCTGGATCAGTTGTATTCATGTTGTGCCACTGTCACCACCTCTCAGTCTCTTTTAAGTAGATTGTTTATTTCTCTATGTAATTGGGGGAAAGTGGCGGAAACACCCATGATATTAGCAATGACTCTTGGGACATGCTCTTTGAATGGGAATCACAGGAAAGTTGTTTTACTTTAATGACTTTGCCTCAGACAGAGAATGGGCTCTGGGACAATGACCTCAAGCCAAGGGTCAGCGAGTGGGAAGTGATCCAGGAGTCGGGGACGAAGCTGAAGCCCATGTACGGGCCTGGGTACACGGGTCTGAAGAACCTGGGCAACAGCTGCTACCTGAGCTCCGTCATGCAGGCCGTCTTCAGCATCCCGGAGTTCCAGAGAGCGTAAGTGACACTGCAGGCCCCACGGTGCGTTTGCCTGGGAACCTCTCTCCACTGTAGCGGGTTGTGTTGCTCCCTCTTCTGTGGCCTGACATCAGAGGGAGGCTGTGTGGGAAGTCTTGACAAGTGCTGTGGGGGTCGTGGGGGTCGGAGGAGACGAGGGGAGCTCGGGAAACTGAGAAACAGCCGCAGAGGTTTGTTAAGTTAACAATGGCTTCTACTTTTAGGCCATCGTCTGTGTACCAAGAGTATGTTCATTGTTAACCTTCACAGCAAGCCTGCCAGACCCTCCTACAGAAGCACTAGGGAGGTCCAGTGATTTGTTTGGTCACTGTCTCCCTTCTGGGAGAGTTTCTTTGAAGATTTAGGATTTTCAATATTTCCTTCTTTCTTTTTTTTTTTTTTTTTTTTGGTTGAGACAGTCTCACTCTGTTGCCCTGGGTAGAGTGCTGTGGAGTCATAGGTCACAGCAACCTCAGACTCTTAGGCTCACCCAATCCTCCTGCTTCAGCCTCCTAAGTAGCTGGGACTACAGGCACCCGCCACAATGCCCAGGTAGCTTTTCTACTTTTAGTAGAGATGGGGTCTTGTTCTTGCTCAGGCTGGTCTCAAACTCTTGAGCTCAGGTGATCCACCTACCTTGGCCTCTCAGAGTGCTGGAATTACAGGCATGAGTCACCACACCTGGCCAGGATTTTTTATGTTTGCTACTCAGAGTATGGGTCATAGATGGGTGCCTCTCCTTGGACTGCTGGGTGTGTGGGTCTGTGACAGGTGGGTATGGAAATTGAGAATGAGTGTTCACACTCACTGAGTGTTTTGATTTGACACTGCGCTGTCTTACAGTGGCGTTGCATTTTTCTAGCAATTTCTCTTTGTTCTCTTTTTGAAGGTATCTTCTGTATGTGTTCACATAAAAGAGCAAGCCATTCACTACAGATACTCTGGGAGGCACTGACTGAGGGGCTCCCTACTTGGCCAGGCTGCCTTCCTTCCCCCTTACCTAGGGCAGAGCAGCTACGTCTGCAGCCACAGAGGGCAGCAGGCTCAGGGTCAGCTGAGTTTAGACATGCCAGGCCAGTTTTCTCTCCTCAAAACCTGCCAGAACCAAAGCCGGGTCTTGGGGTCTCAGAGTTTCCTGGATATTGCAGTATCTATGACCATTTTCTTCCTTCAGTTGTGCTGAGGATAGGGAGCTGCAGGCCCCAGGAGCTGTGGCTGGTGTAGGCATTGCCTGAGCTTAGAGAGTAATCTCCAGTGTGTTCCAGAGTGGATTAGCTTGCACCTTGGTTCCAGTGTAGAAGTGCACACGTGTGCGCTAGCACAGGGCAGCATTTTATGCACAAGGAGCTGAAATCCTCATGCCATTAGTAGTGCTTGATCAAAATCACGTCAGCTAACCTTTTCTTTCCTTTCTTGGTGTTTGAAGACTTAGCTCTTCCTGCTGTTTTCTGGCTTTGAAGATACATGGTTAGTTTTCCATGTCTATTTTTCCATTTTTCATCTAGCCAATAGACAGTGAGTTCTGGTCTACACATCATAGCTCATAGCAACCTCAGTCTCTTGGGCTCAAGCAAACCTCCTGCCTCAGCCTCCCAAGTAGCTGGGACTATAGGCACCTGCTGTGACTAGTTTTTCTGTTTTTAGTAGAGATGGGATCTTACTCTTGGTTAGGCACCTCTCAAATTCCTGAGCTTCAGCAATCTGGACCAAGGGTGTGTGTGTGTCCGTGGTGGACAGGAGGACCTGGAACCCACCCCCAGGGAACACACAGCCACTCAAGGAAATAGGTGTTGGGTTTAATCATAGCAACGACCACATGCTTATAAATCTGGTACATTCTGTGGAGGGAAGGAGGAGGACGAGGTCAGAGGGAGCCTCCCCCTGTCGAGGGGAATTACCCTAGGGGTGTGCTGGAGGAGAGGAGGCAGAGGGCTCGGTCGGAGGGTAGGCAAGTTGGAAGCTCTGAGATAGGAAACCCCTTCCAGCAGTGCACATCATGTGTCATGTTATTTTTATAAATTCTTATGCGTGCCTCATACTTGCATTATTCTCATTTGATTGGGGAACACTGTAGCTTTAGCTTATATGACTCATGCTCCAAGATATTTTCTTTGAAAATGTTGAAGGAATGTCCTTCTGTGAGATGTTGTATAATTATTATTTCTTTTAAACTAGCATGGGAGAAACGTGTGTTCTTTTGTTACAAAGCCCAACAATGCTTTGGGTGCTTTACAGTCTACAGTTTTTAAAGATTTTTCCTACACTTCAAAGTTTGATGAAGAATTAACTTACTGAATTTTTTCTTTAATGAAAAAGTGTACCTCATATCTGTGCTTTGAATTTAAAATTCGAATCTCTCTCCAGTCTTGTTTTAAGAGTTTTGGAATTTTGCATTATAATGTCTAATATTTTATTTCCTATTTTCTAAGCCTTTACTGAATGTCTTAAAATATGAGTAAGCTGCTATTCACAGCTGTCTTCAGGCTTCCCTCCTTTGACCAAATGTCACTAAGTCGAAATGCTTTCTCTTCAAAGCTCTTCTTGCCCAGCAGCACTAACTCAGTGGAGTTGGATCCAGGAGCAGTGTCTTCACTTTGAAAGTAGAAAGAGTGACTCATAGAAGATTAAATAACTTATGAACAGCCAGCCACAGTGTGATTCAGGAGTATCAACCTCATTCCTTGATTCTCTGCCACTTGAAGCTGGTGTACATTTGAACCTAGTATATACATCATTCTCGATGAAGATCGCATCTAAGTAAACTTGTGTGCAAATTGAATGGCAACTAAGATGGGTTGACAGATAGTGCAGACATCTTTTTGAGAATCACTAAACTGTAAACTGAAGATTCAGTATTACTTGAAAGATTATCTAGCATTACTTCTGCATTTTAATTGATTTTATTTTATCTTATATAGATTTTTTTGAGACAGAGTTTCACTCTCTTTCCCTGGGTAGAGTGCTGTGGCATCATCATAGCTCATAGCAACCTCAGTCTCTTGGGCTAAAGCGATCCTCCTGCCTTAGCCTCCGAAGTAGCTGGGACTATAGACACCTGCTGTGACTAGTTTTTCTGTTTTTAGTAGAGATGGGATCTTACTCTTGGTTAGGCACCTCTCAAATTCCTGAGCTCCAGCAATCCACCCCCCTTATCTTCCCAGAGTTCTAGGATTACAGGTGTGAGCCAACATACCCAGTCTATTTCTGCATTTTAATTTTGTTATAATGGTGGATATTCCTCATCAGTTAGAAAATGGATATCTATTTTAAGCAAATGAACTTTCTTTTTTTTTTTTTTTCTGGCCTCCAGGGCCAACAAACTGGATTTTCCTGACATCACAGATTTACCCCCTTGAACTCTGCTTTTCTCTGCTAATCTTGCCTTAAAGCATAAGCCTTTTTAACCAATGTCATGTCCACAGTGAGTTTTTTGTCTTGTTAGGTTTAGAGATGTGATAAAAACTGGACCATCAGAGGGGTAGGCAGCTCATCATGTTGTATATGTATTATTAGGAATTCTTTAGTGCAGCCTCTACCTTGTGTAGTTGAGCTCCAAAGTTTGATTTATCTCTTATTTGGCTCTTATTATTTTGAAATTTCCTAGATGAAATTCTTGTCCTAGTGATACATCCAAAAGTCATTTGAATGGGACTGGCCAGGAGAAGCATGCTCTGTTAATTTTGATGTAGGTACACACTCTGGGCTGTAGATTCTGAGTTTGTGGACAAGAGGTGCCTAGAAGTTTCTAGAGGTTGAAGGATCCAACTGGAGGTCATTGCTAACTGATAGTGTGTCATGTTTCTCTGGGGTTTCACTGTAATCATGCCTTTTCTCAGTTATTCATAGTCATGGAAAGCTGGTTATATGATTATCTGATGTGAATGTATACATTCAACAGTTGTTTACTGAGTACCTTTTACATGTCAGCTGCTGTTCTAGTGCTGGAGATGTGGAGATTCAGATAGATAGAGTCTCTGCCTTCATGGAGATTACATTCCAGTACGTAATCTCTAGAAAGATAGAGACTAAACAAGCAAATAAATTAATTATGTAGTTTCAACTAGTACTGCATGCTGAGCAGAAAGTCACCAGAAGCAGGTAATTGTGAGCTGGGAAGGATGGGGAGTGGCTGCTCTTGTGTTGGTTACGTGTCTGGGGAGGTGACTTTTCAGTAGATCCGATTGAAGCTGCCAAGCCAAGGTCTGTGGGGAGGGTGTCCCAGGAAAGTGACCACAGAAGGCATGACTTTGAGCCTGGCATGTCCTGGGGTAGCAAGAGTAGCAAGTGGCCGGACGTTGTGGGCCAGGAGAGAGTGGAGGCAGATGAGGTCAGAGAAGTTGGCAGAGTGGAGCACATCAAGGTTCAGAGAAAAGGGTGGCTCCTGGGTTATTCTACCTAGAGCTGTGAGGCCCGGAGAGTCAAAGACTGAGGGGAGGAAGAAGGACAGCACAGGTGGAGGGCGTGAAATAGGAAAGGAGGGTAGACGTGGAAGGAGATTATGCATTAAGATTAGAGGCCACCGTCCAAGTTAGCACAGCCCCATCAGGCTAAACGGGCCAGGAGGAGGGACTGGACAGCTCAGGGCTGGCGGGGGGTAGGTGTAGCTAGCAGAGTGGCTCGGAGCACGGCCACGGAGCCCGGCTGCTGGCTGTGTTCTGGGCTGTGTCATTCCCTCCCTGGGAGACTTTGGAGGCTGCCTAATGAATTTGCATCCCTGTCTTGCGTCTCTCAAGTGGGGATGATGATGATAATAATCCCTTCCTCACATGGTTGTCATGACGACTTGACTAGCTCGTACAGGAAGCCCCCAAGAAATGGTAGTTGTCACTACTCTTGCTGTCATTGGTTTTGAGATTATTGGAACAATTCCTAATGTTCAAGAAAAAAATTATCCAAGCACTTGTTAAAGATGATAATAAGACAGACTTTATTCGTGAGGGGCCATGGTGATAGGTATAGGGACCACTGCCATGGGGCCTTACAGTGGGGAAGGCATTGAACTCAACCCTGACTGCAGCAAGGACAAGTGGGGATTCACAACCAAGGGAGTGTGTGAGTGGAAATCACTAAGAGGAAGTATCAAGGATAAGAGGTTTTTTGGCCACTTAGGCTGATAGGGGCAGGCCAGGGTGGTCACATACCATGGCTGGGGTTTCTTTTCTTTTCCTTTTTTTTTTTTTTTTTTGAGACGGAGCCTCAAGCTATCCCCCTGGGTAGAGTGCCATGGCATCACAGCTCATAGCAACCTCCAACTCCTGGGCTCAAGCGAGTCTCCTGCCTCCGCCTCCCAAGTAGCTGGGA
>CAUYQV010065648.1:0-16846 GCA_963574575.1 Galagoides demidoff | reverse complement strand
CACAGTTTATTGATCCATTCATGGATTGATGGACACTTGGGCTTCTTCCATGATCTGGCAAATATGAATTGGGCTGCAATAAACATTCTGATACAAACATCTTTATTGTAATGTGGTTTTTTATCTTCTGGGTATATACCTAATAATGGAATTGTAGGATGGACTGGCAGGTCTATTTTTAGATCTCTAAGTGTTCTCTAGACGTCTTTCCAAAAGGAACGTATTAATTTGCATTCGCACCAGCAATGTAGAAGTGTTCCCTTTTCTCCACATCCACGCCAGAATATAAATGTTTTGATACAATGACTAAGCAAAGGACATGAAATCTATGTTAACCAGCTTGATGAAAGTATTTCAAATTGTATATGAAAACAGTACAATGTACCCCATGTTTGCATTAATGTATACAGCTATCAATTAATAAAAAAAAGAAAAGAATAAAAGAATATTTAAGGAAAGTTGGATCTTAATGTATACATTTATGAAAATTTATGGAAAGTCTATCTTACTGTATGCATTTTTCATGTTAATTGTTTTCTCAGTATTGCCCTTTGGGCATTAAATCATATCGTTGGGTATAACAGTGAAAAAAAAAAAGGAAAAAGAAAAAACAAAACCAAGTAAAGTGACTGATGTATAGGAAGAACTCAATATTGGATGGATTAGAATGATTATCTTATGTTAAACACGCATCTATCTAGCTGGATCAGATTTTCCTCTCTACCCAGCCTCAGGCTCACGTCCCCCTGTAGAGCCAGACTGTCTAGATTTACACCCCAGCTCATAATATTATTTCAGGAAGATTCCCTCAATATTGGGCCTCAATATCCTCTGTACTTACTTGGCAGGGCTGTTAGGGGGACTATATGAGTTATGCTGGCATCCTAGAAAACTCACGCACACACTATGCCTGTGTGATTCGAAGGCGTGCTGCCCACTCTGTAAGTATTTCTTTCATCATGACTGCTGAATACTGAGCAGTCTGTGGATCTCATCTTATCATTTTGCATTAAAGAGTCTCTGGTCTACCTTTTCTCTAGCATTTTCTCCTCCATGTGGCTTAGCCATCAGGGACACGTGCCTGTCTGTGAGGGGGGCCTGACCCTGTGTTGCTCTGTGCTGCTGTGGCCTCTCAGATTCAATGTGGAGCAGAGTAGTGATTCCCTTTAACCACGCACTGTGCCACGCTCGGCCTCATCCCTTCCCCCAGTAATCTGCATTAAAAGATTAGGAAATAACAAAGCTGTTCAACAGTCTATCCCCCAAACTAATCATTAATTAATTAATTAGCTTCTATAAGAACCTCATGGGAGTGGAAGAGGTAGTTGGCAGGATTCTTGGTTCAGGCATTTCTGAATGCCTGGGGAGAACAACACACTACCACCAAAACTTAATCCTTTAACATTAAATCTCTGATTTTAAGCCACGTTTTTAATATTTATAAAATTATAAAATGCCACAGGGAAATACAGTATCAAAATAAATGTAAAGTTTAGGGTCATTAATAAGAGGAATTTTCAGTTGTCTACACTTACAAAAGGAAATATTCTAAGTACTGGCTCGGCGCCTGTGGCTCAATCAGCTAAGGCACCAGCCATATACACCTAAGGTGGCTGGTTCGAATCCCCAGCCCGGGCCCGCCAAACAACAACGATGGCTGCAACCAAAAAATGGCTGGGCGTTGTGGCGGGCGCCTATGGTCCCAGCTACTTGGGAGGCGGAGGCGGGAGACTCGCTTGAGCCCAGGAGTTGGAGGTTGCTATGAGCTGTGATGCCATGGCACTCTACCCAAGGGGATAGCTTGAGGCTCTGTCTCAAAAAAAAAAAAGACATCTGCTACCATCAAATGTAGGCTTTTCAAAATAAATAAATAATTTTTAAAAACACTTAAATAAATTTTGAAATTATAATTTTGACAAAAGTGGAAATATTGATAAATGCTATTTGTTGATTAGCATGCAACCCTTAATTTATCCATTATAGTAAATGGGACTAGGACATCACCTTCTCCCTCATACCCCTCCTTTCCTCGCACTGAACCAATATCCCTGAGAATATGAACTACATGCATTATAGTCTCAGTCCTCTTAAAAACTGAGCACATTAAAGCAACTTACCATTTATTTTTTATACGAAATTAATTGACCTATTTTTTCTTTTTTCTTTTTTTTTTGTTTTTGAGACGGAGCCTCCTCAAGCTATCCCCCTGGGTAGAGTGCCATGGCATCACAGCTCATAGCAACCTCCAACTCCTGGGCTCAAGCGAGTCTCCTGCCTCTGCCTCCCAAGTAGCTGGGACCACAGGCGCCCGCCACAATGCCCGGCCATTTTTCAGTTGCAGCCATCGTTGTTTGGCGGGCCCGGGCTGGGGATTTGAACCTGCCACCTTAGGTGTACGTGGCTGGCGCCTTAGCCGATTGAGCCACAGGCGCCGAGCCCCATGACTTTTTTTTTACCTGAATATAAAGAAAATATTGAAAGGAAGACATTTGGATGACATTCAGGACATCAAAGGTGATATAATAACAGCTTTTGTGGCCATTTCAGAAAAAGAGTTTCAAAATTACTTTGAAAGGTGCACTAGGCACCGGCATTTTGGTAAAGCTTTCCAAGGAGAGAATCTGGAAGGTGACTGTAGTGATATTCAGCACAAGGCAGGTAGCACTTTGTCTAAGATCAGTTTGTGAACTTAATTGTCAGATCTTGTACAATATGTTTTAAAATATATTATGGGGAGGCTGCTAATTGGAGCTAATCAACATATGCATTATCTCACATACATTTTTTTGTGGTACAAACACTTAAAATCTGCTCTCCTAGCTATTTCCAAGAATACTATACATTATTATTAACTAGAACCATTTACCATGTTGTACATTAGAGCTCTTGAACTCATTCCACCCCAGTCTTTGTATCCTTTGACCAACATGTCCCCAATACCTGTCTCCTCCAATATAAAATCTTAAAACAATATACACTGTATAACAGCATTTTTCAACCTTTTTTTTTTTTTAAATCTCAGGGCACACTTGAATCTATAGCTAAACTCTCCCAGCACTCTTAAATTATGTTGATACAAAAAAGAGGAAAAAGGGGTGACTCAGAGGAGTAGGGCGCCAGCCCCATATGCCGGAGGTGGCAGGTTCGAACCCAGCCCCAGCCAAAAACTGCAAAAAAAAAAAAAAAATACTATGCTTTGAATTTCTTTCAAAAATAATTTAATTAATTAACTTTAAAATTTTTCTCAGCACACTTAAGATGATCTCACAGGGGTCCTCAAACTTTTCAAACAGGAGGCCAGTTCACTGTCCCTCAGACTGTTGGAGGGCCGGACTGCGGGCCCTGGGATGAGTCGGCTGCTAAGCAGGACAGGCAGCGGTGGCAAAAACACCCAGCGGGCCAGATAAATGTCCTAGATGGGCTGTATGTGGCCCGCGGGCCATAGTTTGAGGACACCTGAATGGCACACTTCCAGTTGGAAGCCACTGCTATATGACACACCATATAAGAAACATATTTTTATCTGGAAGAAAACCCAAGAAGTATTTGGTAGGTATTAAGTTTTATTTGCTTGTGGTTAACTTTTACTTATCAAAAATAATCTTATCGGCTTGGCGCCTGTGGCTCAATCGGCTAAGGCACCAGCCACGTACACCTAAGGTGGCGGGTTCGAATCCCCAGGCCGGCCCGCCAAACAAACAATGACGGCTGCAACCAAAAAATGGCCGGGCGTTGTGGCGAGCGCCTGTGGTCCCAGCTACTTGGGAGGCGGAGGCAAGAGACTCGCTTGAGCCCAGGAGTTGGAGGTTGCTATAAGCTGTGATGCCATGGCACTCTACCCAGGGGGATAGCTTGAGGCTCCGTCTCAAAAAAAAAATAATAATAATCTTATCATTGAGTCTAAAATTCAGTTTCATCTTTTTAAATGTACTATTCCAGAAACTAAGACAAGTTTCTGGTGATTCCTGGAAGAATGACCCTGTGTACAAGTGAGAATGGGAGGCGGATTCTTGGTTTCCATGCTTGAGCGGCAAGATCATAACAGGAGAAATTCCTGTATGTAAGTGGTTTCACTTCTCTTCCTTTTAAAGTGTAATGAGGATGACTGGTCTACAACATAGGTTGCAATATTTGCTGGTAAACAACTTATTGACACGGTTCTTCTGAAATACATAATAAGCGTGATTAAAATGCACGTGCCTGTGTTTTCTGGAGTGAATCACTCAAGCATCCTTTGAGAGGGTGGGCACAGAATTAGAAAAGCGAGGGATGTGTCGCTTCAATACACTAAAGTATCTCCATGTGGTATGTGTCACATATGAGGATTTTTCATATCTCATAAACAGGACCGGTAATTTAAATTACTTTTTATAACATCCATTTTGGTGACTGAGATACGGACAAACGAAGGCCATTTCCTGCCCTGTGTGCTGTTTGTCTGTTTGTCACGGTGTCCCTGGCTTCCTCGAAACCTTTCCCAATTTTTAATTTAGATGAAAAAAAAAAAGAATAGAGGGTAGGTAGAAGATTTGGGGACTGTGGTGGGGCAGGGAATTGCAATGATTGATGTATATACAGAATACAGATTACAAGACTTATTCTCAGCTTAACTGTTTGAAAGAGTGATGGGTCTCTTTATGCCTGGCAGCAGAGCCCAGCTGACTTCCAGGAATCAACCACACAGCATCTGCCAGTAGCTTTGTGGAAGGAGAGCATTTGTACAGAGTAAAGCTGAGACGTCTAGTCTTCAATCCCTATCAGTCTATAGAAACTGTTTTTCAGTCTTTTTAATACCGGGGTCTCCTGTAATTAAACATGAAAATCTCTTGCCTGTCCCAGAGATCGTGATAGACACACACAATCCTTTTGCGAATCATTGTGTCTTTGCAAATTTCCCCTAATGGGGACGCCCATCTTTTGTATCTCAGAGACTGGCCTGTCCCCAGGGAAGCAGGCTGTCCCCTCACCGCCCTTCTGTGGGTGAGAATTACTGCTCCAGATGAGTGGACTCCAACCCCACTGGGGAGGGGAACTGAGACAACATCAAACTTCCATTTTTTTTTCTTCAGCTATCAAGGGAAAGAAATTAAACTTTACTAATAATTAACACATTCGTGAACACTGATTCCTTCACTTGATTCAGGAGTCTCAGTTGCCTGTCATACACTGATGCTGAGTATTCTAAGGACAGAGAGAGAACGTCACGATGCAAACACAGAGCCCAAGCTCTAGAGCCAAAGTGACCAGATGACTGCAGTCACCATGGACGAAACCACCATAAACATTTATAAACTGTCTGAAAAAGGAAAAATAAAAAAATGATGGTGGGACTTTCATTCACTTATTACCCTTCATCATATTGTGATATAAGCAACTGATTTACACGAAACGAAATTTATGGTTTCCAAACGAATGTGACTAAAATGAGAACTAAAATAATCATAGATAAAATACAATAACAACACCAAGAATAAATTAAAATTAAGCATTTATAATTTGAAAACAAATCTGTACCATATTGAGTTTAAGAATCAGGCAATGCTATATATTTAGGACTAAATTTGTATAGAGATTAGAAAATGTTTTAAATGGGTGATAATAAAAAATTGTGCTGATCAAAAATGTTAAGATTGAGCTAAAACGTTAAGATTGAAATTTATGGCCTTCAGGCTTATGTTAGAAAAAACAAAGAATTATCTTAATTAATTAGCTAAGCCTACATTTTGGGAAGTTAGGAAAAAAGTTAGTAAAATTAATTCAAACAAAATTTATAATAAAAACAAGAACATTAATTAATAAAATAGAAAGCATAAATAAAATTAGAAAAGATCAGCAAAGTTGGGTGGCACCTATGGGTCAGTGCGTAGGGCACCAGCCCCATATACCTAGGGTGGCAGGTTCGAACCCGGCCCTGGCCAAACTGCAACAACAATAAGAAAATCAGCAAAGTTAAATTTGGTTTTCCAAAAGGCAATACAATTGACAAGCCTCTGTCAAGACTGATAGTCAGAGGTTGCAGACATTGAAAATATAATAGATATAAACAACTTTATGCCAATAATATTTCAATTTTTTTAATGGAAAAATACCTAGAAAAAGCACAACATCAAAACTGACTCAAGAAGGAACAGATAACTAGAGTGTAACTATTACATTAATTCAATCAGCAGTTAAATATCTTTCATAAAGAAAAATCTAGGGCCTCATGGACTTTATAAAATATCAAAATAAAAAGTAATTCCTATCTCCAAAAACAATTAAAGAGAATTAAATAAAATAGGAAATATTCTGGAATTCATTTTCTGAAGATGGTACAATTTTTGCATGAAATTCCAAGGAGAAAGAAAAAGGATAGACCAATATAAGCTAATTATGTTCAAAAGGTTAACATTTCATACGCAAGTTGTATTTTTCCCAGGAATGCAAGATTAGCATGATCTGAGAAAATCTATTCAGCAATATACTGCATTAATAAGTTAAAGGGGAAAAATCACACCATCAATTTGATAGATGCTGAAAAAGCATTTGAAAAAATTCAACATATAGTCATAATAAAAACTATTGTCAAAGTATAAATATAAGGGAACTTCCATAAATTTATTAAAAAAATACAAAAAAATTGAAAGCAAAGGTTATACACTTAAGAGAGAAACACTGGAATTTTTTTTTTTTTCTTTTTGCAGTTTTGGGCCAGGGCTGGGTTTGAACCCACCACCTCTGGCATATGGGGCTAGTGCCCTGTCCTTTGAGCCACAGGCACCACCCTATAACACTAGAAGTTTTCATCCATGATCAGGAAACAAACAAAATCACCTGCCATCACTCCTATGAAACAATGGCTTAAATTTCCTGCCCAGCGCAGTAAGATAAGTAAGTAAAAAGTGTAAGAATTGGGATGGAAAAAAACAAAATGATTATTATTTTCAGATTAGTATTGTGTATGTAGAAAACCCAAAGAGATCAATCATTAGAATCAGAGGGCTTATCGAGATGACTAGAAAGAAATTTAATAAATAAAAGCAATTTTATTTGAATATCAGCAACCGTTAGAAAACGTATTAAGAAGCAAATAGTATTTACATTAACCACAAAATAAATATCTCGGAATTTTTAAAAGAGATTTAGGAAACCTAGGGAAGAAAAAAATAGCAAATATTTGGAAAGATATTAAGAAAACTAAATAAATAGAGAATATTATATTCGTAGGTAAGAAATATTAATGTTATAAAGGTGCCGGTTCTCAAATGGATCTTTGGATTCGATGTGATTCTAATAAAAATTTCAACAGGTTTTTTGTATTTGTTTTTCTTTTTGCAGTTTTTGGCCAGGCCTGGGTGTGAACCCACCACCTCCAGCATATGTGGCTGGTGCCCTACTCCTTTGAGCCACAGGCACTACCCTTTTTGCATTTGTTTTGACATGAGAAACTTGAGGAGCTGATAACTGATTCTCAGATTTATACGTAAGAGCAAATGCCTAAGGATAGCCAAGATGCTCTTTACAAAAAGAATAAACTAGAAGGATGTGCCTTTCTAGGTATCATGATTTATTCCAAAGTTATAATAAAGACTGTGGTTTTAGGGCAGGAATAAATAAATGGGCCAATAAAAAAATAAATAAAATATTGAGCTTAGGAAAAGTCTATTTATCCAAAGCAGGCATTAAAAACAATGGAAAAAGGATGGACTATTATACAGATTGATTTTGGGCTATTTGTTACCAAATGGAAAGATAAACTGTATCCCAATCTCATGCAAAAATCAATCCTAAGAGGTCAAAGATTTAAATATGAAATTCAAAAATTTTAGGAGAATAGCTTCACGAACTTGAGGGCAAAAAAGGATTTCTTCAAACACACATACATATACCACAAACCCTTAGTTGGTAAATCAACTATATTAAAATTAAGGACTGTTAAAAGAAAAATAGAAAGAGCAAAAACAGGTCACAGATTGGGGGAATATATTTTCAGCACATGGAAATACAAAGACTAAAGTCGAGAATATAAAATAGTTCCTATGACTCAGTAAGAAAATGACAAACAACTTATTTAAAAAATGAACAAAAGATAAACAGATGGCATAGAAGAGGAAAAAATGGCTCAGAAATTCATGTGGTGATACTTAGCCTCAACAATAATCAAGAAAATTTAAATTAAAAATATGAGATACTGTTTCAGACTTAACAGATTGGCAGAAACTGAAAAAAAAAAATACCCTGCAAAACCAAGTATGGGGGAAGAGACAGAGCAGTGAAAACCTTCTTGCACTGTTGTTGAGACAATTAAGTTGATACAATCATTTTGGAAAACTGTTGGCCTTATCTTGTAAAGTTGAACATTCTCTATGACCCAGAAAATATACTCCTTGATAGATGCGTGAGAAATTCTTAGATCTGTGCACAGGAACCAAAGTGCCCATGGCAGCTCTGTTTGTTAAAAAAACAAAAACAAAGGCTGGGCGTGGTGGCTCATGCCTATAACCCTAGCCCTCTGGGAGGCCGAGGCAGGTGGATTGCCTGAGCTCACGGGTTCGAGACCAGCCTGAGCAAGTGAGAGACCCCAGTCTCTAAAAAATAGCTGGGCGCTGTGGTGGGTGCCTGGAATCCCAGCTTTTTAGGAGCCTGGGACAAGAGAATCGCTTGAGCCCAAGAGTTTGAGGTTGCCGTGAGCTATGATGCCACAGCACTCTACCAAGGGTGACAAAGTGAGACTCTGTTTCAAACAAAACAAAATAAAAGAACTGGGTGCAATTACAATGACTATCTATATAGAATGATAAACAAATTGTGAGTTATCACTATAGTGGACAGAAGTAAAAATGAATGAACTAGAATTATACTCATTGGCATGGATAAATCTCGAAACGATAATATTGAGTGAAAAAGGCAAGTCCATAAATGCATATGATACAATCCCTTTTATGTACAATTTGAACACAAAGAAGTTATACATGGGGGTACATATATAGGTATTATAATTACAAGGAAAAACAGAAGAATGATTAATAAGATGATGATTACCTCAAGGAGGCATATGTGCTTAGATCTGATGGGGGTTTTCAAACCTTCTTCCGTACAAGAAGGTTTGAAAATACTGGTCATTTGCTGTTACCTAACCCGTGTGGTTTATATATGAGCGCTCAGTTTATCATAGTTCTTTAAACTGTTTATAGATTCTTCTGCGCATATGAAACATTTTACAACAAAAATCTAACTATGCATTTATAATTCTGCAAAGTAAATATTTGGGCATTTTCTTTGATTACTTAGAATCATGCTTCTCAATTTTTTTTAACAGATTAGAAATTACATCCATGAGCAAAGACAACATTCACACCAGAAAACCTTATTAATTTGCTAATATGTACCTAATGATGACAAAATTCCTCGGTAAATATCTAAAATCTTCAGAAATAATGAAATTTATTCTGTCATTTCGCTCCTGCGAAAATACTATTACATGATAATTATGTGAAAACTAATCCTTAAACAAAGTATGAATCTTTATAAAATACAGCACGTATTAGCAAACTAGTAGTGACATCTAATTTGTGTCTAAGCACACAAGGAAAGGCGTGATTAAAAAATTTCTTACTGGGCAATCAAAACATTTGGAGACCATGGATAAAACTACTTCCAAGCAGCAGTTAGTTCTCCAACTGAGGGTGCCTAAGATTTACCTGTGCTCACATTAGAAATTCTCTCTCCTGTGGCTCAAAGGGGTAGGGCACCAACCCCGTACGCTGGAGGTGGTGGGTTCAAACCAAACCCCAGCCAAAACCTGCAAAAAAAAAAAATACTCTCTCCTAGTTATAATTCCTAGGATCCAGATTCAGTTAGGAATCAGGAGAGCATCATGGAATCACTTGAATCAGTGGAAACACTTCTTTTTTTTTGCAGTTTTTGGCCGGGGCTGGGTTTGAACCGCCACCTCTGGCATATGGGGCCAGAGCCCTACTCCTTTGAGCCACAGGCGCCACCCCAGTGGAAACACTTTTAATACATACTCCAGACAATTCTGCTGCAGGTAATTGAGTGCCCACAGTTGTGCTCTGGTTTAGATCAGAAGTAGGCCACATCTTTACAAAGCTGTGTCCCCAGACTATGCAGAACTGCTTAAAACAATAAATAATTCAACCCTGGCACAATGCCATTGACCTGTATTGAGGGCCTCTGTGAGAAAGAAAGCGCCCCTTTAAACACAGGGCAGCAACTAGAATGGAGACAGAACTGATGATATAATAATAAATGTCGGAGAGCAGATCCGAGGGCCTGGCACACAAAGAGTACTCAATACATTGGCGGATTCTTATTGTTATAATGCTCCATCCTCTTTATGAGAACACATAGGAGCTGGTTCTTTTTGTGCTTAGTATGGGGAAAAATTACATTAATACTATTCTTTGCAATTCAGCAACTTGAATGGTTGCTGTTCCTAGTCTGGTTCCTAGTTTAATTTATTTTGATACTCAGTTTAAACGTCTGCCATAGCCAACAAAGGATGCCTCCCGTGGATACGAAGATCCCAGCAGAAGAAGGGAACCATTGGTTGGGCTTAATGTATAATTACACCTATTTCTTTTTGTATCATTTACCAGTTATCCTAAGCAGTTCATCTGTATCCTATAGCCCCTCAATCAACTGGCTTTTTTTTTTTTTTTTTGCAGTTTTTGGCTGGGGCTGGGTTTGAACCTGCTACCTCCGGCATATTGGGCTCCTTTGAGCCACAGGCACCGCCCCCAATCAAGTGGCTTTTGCACTGTTTGCCAGATAACCTAGAATCAAATCAGTACCTTATCCTTAGCACTTAGATACCATTTCATGGCATGCAAACCCATGTCTAATTTTTCATGTTATTTTATTTTCTTACCCTTTTCTGACAGCCATGTCTAAAACAATACCCTTTTTTGTTGTAATGTCTGTATTCTTTTTTTTTTTTTTGAGACAGAGTCTTACTACATTACCTTCTGTAGAGCACTGTGGCATCATAGCTCACAGCAACCTCCAACTCTTGGGCTTAAGTGATTCTCTTGCCTCAGCCTCCCAAGTAGCTGGGACTACAGGCACCTGTCACAATGCCTGGCTATTTTTTTTGCTGTAGTTGTCATTGTTGTTTAGCAGGCCCAGGCTGGGTTTGAACCCACCAGCCTCGGTGTATGTGGCCGGCGCCCTACCCACTGAGCTGCTGGCACTGAGCTGTATGTCTGTATTCTTATTACCTTAAGACAAGTCGTTGGAATAGAGTGAGATTGAAAGAAGAAAGATTATATGAGTAGGAACGTGGATGAGAGGAGAGAAGGAGAGGGTAAGGAGGAGACATAGTGTCTTGCTCAGCTCAAGCTCATACACACCCCAGTGCAAAAATCAGAGTTTAGAATTCAAGAATCCAATTCATGTTATATTTGTTCCTGGACATTTCTCTTCATCTTTCATAATACTTATCCACTAATTCTAAATTCACTGTGTAAATACTAACAAATTAGTAAGATCTTTTATGGGGAATTGCCTGTTACTTTTGTTTATAAAATGGTCTCCATTGCCTCATAAAAGGTTTGAGGTGCATATGTTTAGCTAATCGGGGACATTTCCAGATGTGTTGTCAAGAGAATGACAGGGGGGAGGTCCTTCTTTTATTTCTCTTAGTTTTTATTTTGTGAACTTAGAAAATTTAAGCTTGACATTTTCACTGGTTGAATTTTCATAGGCTAAAGTCCCTGTTATCCATCCACCTGGTCTTAAAAAGACTTCATGAGAATCACTGTTTTGAAAAGAGGTTTCTGTTTTTTCAAGAGTCGGGAACAAATTTTCATTTTATATTTCTACCTGCTGATACCATTTAGCAAAACGATCTAAGTGCAATAATAATGGGTCTGAAATGAAGTTTACATGATTTTTAATAAATTAAAGCTGTTCATTTCCTTTTCATTAATGCTTCGCTATTTTTTTTTTTTAGCAGCTTTTAATTTCTCCTGCCTTCTTGGAAAGCCTGCCTACTGGATGATTTTCCTTTTAAATTGCACTTCAGCATTCAGAGAACTAGCAAGCTTTTTGGAGACTATTCCCAGAAGAGATTTCTGTAGGAAAGCGTTTGCGGTAAGTGGCTTAGTGTTTTAAGATGTTAATAACTTTGCTAATTTGGTCTTTCCTCAGGTTGCAGTGAAAATTAATTGAAAAAAACAACAACAACAAAACATTCATACTAGTGTACATGAAAGCCAAATATTAATAATATTAAGGAATGGTGGGGAAGTAAAGCAGGTTTAGAAGTAATTAATGGTGTAGCGTTTCACTGACACTGAGCAGAAATGTATTCTGCTACCTTTTCAATGATTTATAACATCAGTAAGGAATGAGAAATAATAAAAGCTAGCTTAATTGGCATTCTCACAGACAACTCTCTACTAACCAATCTTCTGCGCATCTACAATACAGCAATAATTAATGGTGTTGAGATAATGAAAGATTTCAAAAAACTTCCTGTACACTCACTGTGCACAGCGTCACCTGTCCAGTGACTGAGAATTGTCATTTCACTTAACACGGTGGGTGACTCCAGGGGATAAGCAGTGTTTACATTTTAATCTATTTTATAGATTTTGTAGGGTCTCAGAAAGGTTAAGTGACTTGCCTAAGATCATCTTGTGCTCGAAATGAGTACTATTCTGCTGGAAATATTACCATCCTATTCTGCTTGAAATACTCACTTTGCTTGGTGTCAGCCACACCTCTGCTTGAGTTTCCCTTGATTTTTTTCTGGTTATGTCTCAGTTTCCTTTGCTAATTTCTCCCTTTCTTCCTAATCTCTAATTTTGGTCCCATAGAGTCTCAGGTCTCCTGAGATTGAGGGCCTTGAGATTTCTCTCTCTTCTCTCTCAATTCCGTCCTAAGTGTAAAATGCCATCTAAATGTATATAATTTCTATATGTGGTTTGTCACCCGCAGACTAATCTGACGAGCTCCTGTCACACAGCTTCCTGCCTACTTGACACCCCCACTTGGATCTCTTACAGACATTTCACACTCAACATGTACAAAACTCAGCACTTGACTTTCTCCCTGAAATGACTTCTCACCAATTTTTTCCCATTTCAGTAAATGATGTCATCATTCATCGAGCTGTATAAATCTAGTGGTATAAACTAGTTAAGAATCTAGTTGATTCTCATCTTTCCCCTCCAAGTCCATGACGTGTGACTCAGTCCCGTAACTCGTCCTTAGTCTGCCATCTCCAAAGGGTTGGTCAAAGCCATCCACTTCGCCCCATATCCTGTGTCTCTGGCTGTGGCCAATTCTGTAGCCCTGGAATAACATGTACATGCCTCCTGCTTCCTCTCTTTCTCTTTCCAAATCTGTTCTCCACATTGTGTTTGGAATTATTTTTTAAATGTAAGTTGAATGTTGCTACTCTAAGGTGACCAGACATCCCAGTTTTTAACAATTTGTCCCACATCCCACTGCGTTTTTAAAAAGTCCCGATTTTTGGAATGAATGCATGACAAACTAGGGAACAGTGGGAGAATGGGAAGGGAATATAGGTTTTTTGGCTGCTGAAAAGGTTAATGTAATTCCATTTGGGAATGAAGAGGTTAATGTAACTCCATTTGGGAATGAAAAGGCTAATGTAAACTCCCTGCTCCCCTCCTGGGCAAGGTCGCCCAGGTGGAATCCGTATCAGGAGACTGGCTCCCTCCCTCGCTTCTAGGTGAGGACAATTAGCTCAGGAGGAGCCAAACTATCTGGAACAAACAAGTAGCCTGCCCCCTTATAAGGTGACCAGACGTCTTGATTTTTAACAATTTGTCCCACGTCCCGTGGCATTTTTAAAGAGTCCAATATTTGGAAAGAATGCATGACAAGCTAGGGAACGTGTGAGAACAGGAAGGGAATATACAGTTTTCGGCTGCCATGTGGCTATTTCACCAGGATATGAGTTTTATATTATTAATTTTATAATGTTAAACTTTAATAATAACAAATAATCGTCGAGAACTGCTTATCAAAGTTTGCATTGTTGTCAGGCCCCGCCCCCTGAGGCCCCATCCTCCCCCCCAATGGTGTCACGCTTTACCAATGTTAAAATCTGGCCACCTTATGCTACTCTCTTGTTTACAATCCTCCTGTGGCTTACCATTGCCCCTGAAATAAAACTCAGACTCTTTCTCATGGCTGACCAGGTCCCTGCCTACCTCTCCAGCCCAGAACATTCCACCCAGGCTGGTAGCTTCTCACTGCTGCAAACATGTTGCTCTGAAGATACTGGGCTGCGACCTCACTCTGGCCTCTGTCTGAAATGCCTCTTCTCGTGCCCCTGTCTTTATCCTCACTGGTTTCTTCTTTCCCTCACATGTCAGCTGGAATGGAACCAGCTCAGAAGGTCTGCTTGACCGTTTTATCCACATGAGATCTCCATGTCCCCATAGCATCCTGTTTGTTATCTTCCTGGGGCTTTTCTCCATTGGTAATTACATCTTAAATACTTTGTTTACCTATTTATTATGTGTCTGCCCCACTAAACTATAAATTCTGTGAGTGCAGGAACTATATCTGGTTTATTTACTACTGGAGACCTAATACCTGGTACTAGCAAGGCAGTCAATAAATATTTGATGAATGAATGAATATCGTATCTGGCTGGTAAGTGGTGAAACTACTCCAGACTGTCTGACTCTACAATCTGTGTTCTGAGCTATTATACTACATGTAAAATTCACGTTTGAGGAATTTTAGTGTGAAGTGCATTTTGTAAAAATCTAAAATCCTGGGCAGCACCTGTTGCTCAGTGGGTAGGGCACTGGCCCCATATACCAAGGGTGGCAGGTTCGAACCTGGCCCCGGCCACCTAAAACAGCAGTGGCAACTGCAACAAAAATAGCTGGGCATTGTGGTGGGCACCTGTAGTCCCAGCAACTCGGGAAGCTGAGGCAAGAGAATTGCCCTAGCCCAAGAGCTGGAGGTTGCTGTGAGCTGTGATGCCATAGCACTCTACCAAGGGCAACAAAATGAGACTCTGTCTCTAAAAAAAAAATCTAAAATCCTTTTAAAAGTTGGTAACCCCTCCATTGGCAATAGTGTATCTGATTGACTGTTCTTATCCAAACTGACAGTGTCACTCTTATTTGTTTACTAAGATGCCCCAACAAGATTCCTTGCAATGATTCCTTCAACTATAGCAAACATTCTGTGAAATGTGATGACATGACTTGGGGCAAGTTACTTAATCTCTTTGAATCACTGTTTCTTCATCTATAAAAGCAGAAAATCACTGTAGAATCACTGCAGGGGACTTAAAAGGAAATAAAAGCTGCTAAGCTCTTACCGTAGGGCTTAGTACACGATAGTGAATAGTAACTGTAGTCCTTTTCTAAAAAGTCTTAATTGTTTAATTGACTGAAAGACTCATCTTTAGGATCAACTAAGACGATTTTCTTTTCTTTAAACTGTTTCTAAATCCTAACACAGTCCAGATGAGCTGGGTGGCGCGTCGAGGCACAGAAGACTAATGAAACAGAAGAGAAATAGACAGGAGAGCTGCCTCCCTAGGAATCTGCAGGCAGGCTCTAAATCTGGGCAAATCAGGCTCAAAATTTCCTCGAGTGTACGCTTGATGGTGATTGCAAAGGATAGCTACAGTCCCAGGTTGAAGCTGGTGCCATTGTTGGAATTTGTATTTGCCTTGTGAATTTACATTTTCCACAAAGGTCTAACTTTTTTTTCCCAAGAGGAATACAGCAGCAACTTGTTCTTTTCTAAATTCCTCTTAAAGAGAAGTTAGATTCGGTTAATCAATTCTGCCTAAACAACAACAAAAAGGCAAAACTGTGGATTTTTAATCATGAGAATTTCTTTCTCTCTGTGCCTCGGAGGACTTTGTTATCTCACAGTTGCCAAGTGCTCTATGTCATGTGGTTTAATGAAAGTCTTGGGTCCCATTTTTCTTTGAGATCAGTTTGAGAGGACCATATTTCTTTCATAAAAAAGTCAGAATTGCTTTTCCATATCTCAGGTGTTGATTATGACCGCGACAAAAGTAGACAAGTTGGCAGAGGGAGCCACAGAAGTGGTTTGAGAATCTGAAAGCTTAATAGATGCAGATGAATGGATTTGGAATAACAGATTCCTGGTGCCATGGAACTGAGGGAAAATAAAATAGAACCTTTGCTAAATATTTACATGTTTGGAAGAATAAAATCTTAGAGCTAACTACAATAAATTTTAAGACTCATCAGAATGAGGTGTTTTCTCTTGGAGCTCTTAAGTTTACACACACACACACAGCTGCAGAAATAAGATAGAATCTTAGCTCTCCTTTGGCCAGAGGGAATGGTCAAGGAAATAGTTCTACAACATCCTAGGGAATTACTGGTGTTTTTAATATATCCTATGGATTTGCTTTAATATTTAATTACTCATTTTTTAAGATGATCAGTTTAATTTTTTTCATTTATTAAATCATAAATTTATTCAAAGGTAATAGAATCAAAGCACTTTGTTTTCTCCTGTACATTAGTTTAGTGCCTCTAAGGAATTATTAAATTCAAACTTTCTTCCTTGGGATGATTCTGTCTTTATATTTCATTTCGTGGTTCTTGGTTGCAGTTCAGTTTTAGTCACTGAATCACGTCTGAGAGTCATTGTTCTCCTCCTGAGAGTATTTCCAAATATCTCAGAATTAAGATCATTTTCTCTATCTTTTAATAAAGTGTTCCCAGGAGTCTTAATAAAAGTAAACATTTCTGGCTTGGCGCCTGTGGCTCAATCGGCTAGGGCGCCAGCCACGTACACCTAAGGTGGCAGGTTCGAATCCCCAACCTGGGCCCGCCAAACAACAATGATGGCTGCAACCAAA
>CAUYQV010065645.1:0-47844 GCA_963574575.1 Galagoides demidoff | reverse complement strand
AACAATAACTGAGAAAATGACATGAAGGCTGTGTTGATCAGTTTGATGGAAGTATTTCGGATTGCATGTGAAAACCCCACACTGTACCCCAGAAGTGCATTAATGTACATAGTTACCATTCAATAAAAAAAAAAAGAAAATGGGCAAAAGACATTAAAAAAATTTTGTCAATGAAGTATATAGATAGCAAATAAGAACACTGAAGATGCTTAGTGTCATTAGCCATTAGGCAATCTAAACTAAAACCACCATATCACTAGATAACTAACAGAACAGCTAACGTGAAAAAATAGAGGCAATGATTCCGAGAAACTGGATCACTCCCACATTGCTGGTGAGAATTTTAAATGCACAGGCATTCCCAAAAAAGAGTTTGACAGTTTCTTAAGATAAAACTAAACATGAGACTACCATATTCCTAGACATTTACCCCAGAAAAAATGAAAACTTACGTTGACACAAAAACCTGCACGTAAATGTCCATAGTAACTGTCGTCATGATGGTTAAACCTGGAGACGACCCAGAAGTCTTGCAAAAGAGGATTTTAAATAAACTCTCGTACATCCGTATCAGGGAACACATCTCAGCAGAAACAAAGGACGGCCTGCACAAACTTCCAGAGAGTGATGCTCAGATAACAACAACAACAACAAAAGACAACCTCAAAAGGTTACATACTGCATTATTCCTTTTATAGAATATTCTTGAAGAAAGTTGTAGAAATGGAGAACAGAATAGGGATTGTCAGGGGTTAAGAGTAGGGCCATAGAAGGAAGGGAGTGTGCCCTGGGGGTGTTGTAAATGCTCTGGGTCCTGCCTGTACCAATGTCCACACCTTGGCTGTGACATGGTACCATAGTTCTACACAACTTTATCATAGTTCTATCACAACTTTAAGGACATTGGGGAAAAGGGGCACGAGGGAACCTCACTAATTTTTGTAACTGCATATGACTACAATGAACTCAAAAAGTTTAATTTAAAATAACAAAAAACAAAGCTGGACATGGCAGCTCATGCCTATAATCTCAGAACTCTGGAAGGCCAAGACAGGTGGATTGTTTGAACTCATGAGTGGGAGACCAGCCTGAGCAAGAGTGAGACCCCATCTCTAAAAATAGCTGGGCACTGTGGTAGATGCCTGTAGTCCCAGCTGCTTGGGAGGCTGAGGCAAAAGGATCACTTGAGCCCAAGACTTTGAGGTTGCTGTGAACGATGATGCCACAGCACTCTACTGAGGGTGACAAAGTCAGACTCTGTCTAAAAAAAAAAAAGAAAGGTATGGCCAATTTGATGTCTAATACATCTATCTGATATAAGCTAGGGTCATTGAAAGAACCTTACCCAGAGGGCAAGAGGCATGGGTGTAAATTCCTTCTTTGTCTAAACAGTTCACATCATCTTCTGTAGATCACTGACTTTCCTAGACTCGGTTTCCGCATCTGTTAAATGAGGCATGTAGATCATCTCTAAGCATGTTGCTATTTCACGCAGAGCTATGCAGACGGAACAGAGAACTACTGATAGAGATTGAGCCCAACAAGACCAGAGTGCAAAGTGGCTGTGGCATCTGTGCCACTTCCCTGGTGAAGCCATAACCATGTTAGAGATTTAGGAAGGGAACCACCTTTGACTGAGCCCCTGTGGTGGACCAGGGTAAGAGGAGGTGAGTGCCACACATGGGAGATCACTTAAGGGAAGCACTCATACTAAACATGTAAGTATTTTTATTCCCATTTTTCAGGGAGGAAACTGAGTCTAGAGGGGATTACGTAGCAATAAGTGCATAAATTGGTAATTGCAAAGTATGGATTCAAAACCCAACATGCCACTGGCTGGTAGGATGATTAATGGCTTAACCTCTACTGGCCTCTGCTTCCTTATTTGTAAAATTGAGACAAAATAGTTCCTGCTTTTGTAGGAAGAGTAGTTGGGATTATGTGTGTAAAACCTTAACATGCAATCTGGCATATGGTGGGTATTCTAACACGTATTAAGATCATCATCATCATCTCAGCTAGCAAGTGGAAGAGCCAGAGTTTCAACCTGGAATGTTCTGATTTCAAAGTCCGCATTCGTCTGTGGTGCTGTTGAGCTCTCTCTTGGCAACCCCGTGAAGCCTTTCCTGGTAAGAGGGAAAATAAGAAGATGGAAAAGAAAGCTCAGCTCCAGTTATCGCAGCTCCTAGGAGCTGTTCCAACTCATTCCAAAAATGGAATGATGCTAATTGCCAGTAGTCTATACAGCTTCTCTGGTGCCTCTCTTCCCTCCCCTGCGCCCCATCTATCACAGACACACATATCTATCATAGATGAGCAAACAGGACGAGCAGAGTGAGGGGCCTGATCAAACTACACAGCTGGTCAGAAATGAAACCCGGGGCTAGAGCCCCAATCTCCACTCTCTTCCCTGTGCCCCACCCTCACCAAGGGCTGGTCTCCCAACCACCTGCTCCCTGCCACCTGGTACTAACGATGTACAAGGCAGTGCAGGAGAAAGGGAGAAAAATGAGTTCATTTGGGAAGATTTGGGAAGAAAGACAAGACTCCAGTGGGGTCTTGAATGAACAGAGGATGTCTATAGGGGAGGACAGGGAGAAAAGCAACCACGGATTGAGTGTGGAAGTGGAGATGTGGGTGTTCAGCTGAGAATCATCAGACCTGCTTCTCGGGACTGCTCTCTGCCCTCATTCCAAAGACCTGACCTGACCAGCCTCACCTCTGTAAGCATCCATAGTCTTAGCATGAGACTGATATTCTTCATGACTTCTCCGTGGTGGTATTGTAGAGAGAATGGGACCAGAACTGGGATTCTCTTTATAAATTATAAAGGGGAGGGTCTGGGTCCAGGCTGCTGGCGGCAGTGGGAGACCTCAGGGAGTGAGGTTAGGGAATCTTCAGGAATTTGAATAGGAACCTCTAGAACTGGGAGAGGAAATGCCCTCCTCTAGGCATGGCCTACTCAATTCCTGCCAAGAGGGACGGTGACATCAAGTCTAACATGATGACCTGCGAGGTCATCAGCAGGTCCTCTGGCTTTGATTTGCCAGCAAGCTGAGATCCTGCAGCTTTTCTTCCTGGTCCCCACGGAGTGCAGGTCCTGGGCTCTGCACTCATATTATAGATCCCACAGGCCCTGCACAGCCCACCCCCCAACTTTCCTAATAGGAATAAACACATGGGCCTTCCTAGCACATTCAGATGGACTGGGGAAACTGTAAAGTGCCATCCTTCTGGGAGCAGAGACATCTGCAGCTTTAATGGCAGGTATCTGCTGGCACTGGCCCTCCTGGCCCTTCCCCTGGGGCCCACGCTCACCCAAGTCCCTGAGGGGATTACGCAGCAGAGGAAGGCAGAGTGCCGCTCAGGCTTAACCGGGCTGCGGGCTGGTGTATCTCCTAATTAATAGTCAGGATTAACAGCTGCTGCTGCTGGGCCTAAGCCATCTAATCACAGCCGCGCAGGCTCCTGGGCGCTCACATCCCTATACTCTGAAGCCTCCTCCACCCCTTGGAGAAATGAGTTCAGAAATTAAAACAACAACAAAAACAAGAAGAAATCCATCCCCACTCCCTCCCCAGCCCCAGCGCCTCCTGGGATTGGAATTGGGCCTGCCTCCACCTCTCTGAGATGAAAGTGAAAAGTCTCCCTTCCCAGGGCCCTTTGGGTGGGGAGGGTTTTTTCCTTGAAGCTGCTGTGCTGAGGCAAGG
This sequence comes from Galagoides demidoff, assembly GCA_963574575.1. Lineage (NCBI taxonomy): Eukaryota > Metazoa > Chordata > Mammalia > Primates > Galagidae > Galagoides > Galagoides demidoff. Next base: position 44,134 of record CAUYQV010065645.1, on the reverse strand, counting down.
TACACCCTGAGACAGCAGACCTCCTACATCATAATAATAATAATAATGTGTTATTCTTATGGCTAATATTTTTTGAGTGCTTACTATGTACTGGGAATAAATTCTGTTTTATATGAATTAACTCATTTCATATATACAAAGGCCTAAGTGATATATACCATCACTGTCCCTCCCTTAAAGACCAGGAAATACGGAACAGAGAGATTAAGTCACTTGACCCAAGTCACACAGCTGGTTAATAGTGGAGCTGAAATTTGAGGCCAGGCATTCTCATGCTTTCAAACAGTGTATTGAAGCAGGCCTCTGTGGGAGCAGAAATTGGGAGCCCCAGATCTGTCTTTCAATGCCCTTCTCAACTTCTCAGGCACCTCCAAGGCACGTCTACAAACCCTGGGGCTATGAGACACACATTTCGCAAACCCAGGTGGAAAGCCCACAGCTGGCCCTGTCAGTAGTGCTGGGAGCTGAGTCTCAGGGTCAGTTGTTGGCCTAATGAGAACCACAGTGGCAAAGATGACAGAAACTGGGAGTGAATGATCACGGCCCCCAGGAGGCCGGGAGGCCTGCATTAGCACCCGCAGAGGCCCTCCTGGGGGTTCCCATTGCCAGTGGGGATCTGACTCCCACTGGCTCCTATAGAACATCACATTTTTTTACTCACCCACCCACCCTGCCTTTTCTCATTTCATGCATTTGCATTCCCACAGACATTTAAGGACCATTTGCCACACTCTGTATACTAGACACTCTGCCTAGGGCTGCTGGTAAACAGATACTGCAACTCTATGCCCACCACTGATGCCCCCTCCAAAAGCTCCAATAGTTCTTATCCCTTCTGCCACCCAAGGCTCCCACTGGACCTGTTCTTGGCAAAGGTTTTCATGCTTCTCATCTGCTTCTTCCCATTGCCCTGGAGGCAATGGTGCTCTTCTGGGGCCATGAGCTGCTAGACCCTGTTCCCACCAGCACCAAAGGTTAATAATTCTGCGTCACTCTCACCACAGAGACCTTCATTCTGCTGGGTCAATCTGATAAACTAACAGAAGCTAAAGTATTACCTGTCCATGGTGAATTCATGAGGTTGCCCAGAACAATAGGAAGACACAGGATTTGGTGTCAAATATTAAAAGATCTACAAGTTCTCAAAGTCACTTACTAGATCTGGTAGGCAGTCTCTAAGAGAGTGTCCAGTGATCTCTGCCTTTTGGCATTCGTGCCCCTGGGTAGCCCATTCCCTGGAGGGTGGGTTGGACTCATTACCTTACTTTATGGAATAGAATACAGCAGGTGTCCTCAAACTACAGTCCACAGGTCACATATGGCCTACCGAGGACATTTATCTGGCCCACCAGGTGTTTTTGCTGACGCTGCCTGTTCTTAGTAGCCAACTCATCCTTAGGGCCCGCAATCCAGCTCTCCAATGGTCTGAGGGACAGTGAACTGGCCCTCTGTTTAAAAAGTTTGAGGACCCCTGGAATACAGTATAGTGATGGGAAGCCACTTTCAAGGTTAGATTATAAAAAGGCTGTGGCTCCACTCTTGGGCACTCTCTTTTCTTATGCCTTAGAGCCATTATATTATAAGAGGAAGCAAGCTGTCATCCTGTGAGTAGCATTCTGAAGAGGTCCGTGTGGCAAATAACTGATATTTCTAAAAAACAGAGATAACCCTACATGCTTGAACTTACAAATGGACCTCACCACCTTGAGGTGCTGCAGCCCCAGCCAAGACCCTAACTGATACCTATGAGAAAACCTAACCTATTACACCCAGCCAAGCTGATCCTAGATTCCTGGTCCATAGAAACAGTGAGTTCTTTTAAACTGTTAAGCTTTGGGGTAATTTGTTACACAGCAATAGATAACTAACATACTAGCTGAGTGATAGTGTGAAATTTTCCCTCTCATTTTATTATAGAAAAAGAATCCTCAGACATATTTAAAAATAGGAAATAGAATAATAAATCCCCATACACCCATCATACAGTTTCAGCAACTATCTACACATACCTGATCTTGTTTTATCTCTGTCTTCAATAGTCAAACTGTTTAACCTTCCATGGCCTCAAAATCTCTTCTCTAAAACAATGTGTTTCAAACTGTTTACCCATCAGTTATTACCTGAGTTAATGTGTGGAAAGTGACTAGTATGGTGTGGCTCATACATAATATAAGATCAATGAAAGTCTATTCCTCTCTTGTCTTCTTTTCATACCTTAGAAAACAGAATTTGTTCAGTGTCTTAGGTTAGTAGGTGTGATCCATTAGGTTAACAGGTTGGTGGAAATGGCAGAGGCCTGGCAGAAAGGTTTTGTTCAGACTCATCATGTATGCATCAAAATGGAAAATATCATGGAAAAGTCCTTCTGTTCTCCCATCCATTACATGTCACGTTTTCTGAAAGTTTACGTTGCCAGAAATGAATGCCAGAAATGAAGACCAATAGAGGGTCCCTTGTCTTCAAAGAACACAGAGTCTTAGAAGGTAGACTCCATTTCTCTGTTGTTTGTGAGCAATGAGTCTATAGTACTTTGTTATACCAGGCAGCACTAAGACAGAAAAAGCATGTTCAGAGACTGAGACCTCCCAAGGAAAGGTAATTAGGGGAGAGTGACAAGGCGGGCACTGTTGTGGGGGATGAGAATAGTACTTGGCTGAAAGAGGAAGACAGTGCTATATGGACTGAGTGTTTGTTTCCCACCCCAAAATTCATATGTTGAATTTTCATATTCATATTTACATGTTTAAATATTCATACTCATTTCTTAAAACCCTAACTCCCACAGAGATATTGTTTTGATGGGAAGTCATTAGGTCAGGAGAGTGGAGCCTTCCTGAACGGGATTAGTGCCTTTATAGAAGAGACTCCAGAGAGATCTTTGCAAAGACACAGCAAGAAGGTGGCTAAATGCAGACAAGGAAGACAGCCCTTGACCAGGAACAGAATCAGCCAGTACCTCCATCTTAGGCTTTCCTGCCTCTAGAACTGTGAGAAATAAATTTCCATTGTTAAAGCCACCAAGTCCCCGGTATTTGTTATACCAGCCCCAACTGCTTCACACCCAGATGGCTCAGGAAGCAATGAAGAGGAGGGCTAAAAGCAAACCTCATTTTCCCAAAAGAAAGTTAATGTGAAAACATGCTTTAAGAGAGTGAGAAGGGAAATATGTTTGGCATTTCTGGGGCTTTCCCAGGTGGGGAGTTGTATGCCATGGTGGAAGAGGATGCGGGTTACAGGACTGAGGTCCTGCAGCCCCAGGAGCTGACTTGCTGGGTGCATATGGGTGGAGGCTCACCCTCTCCATGCCTTTCCTTCACTGCTCTGGCACAGATGAGCCCAAGATGCTTTATAACTTTCAATCCTCTTTTTATGATCCTCAGAACTTGTCGCCATCTGCTATGCAGGGCTTTAATGCAAATCTGAGTTTGCTTTTATGGTTTCAATTAACCTAATAATAAAGTGGGGCAGGCAGGCTCCCGAAGAATCTTTTCCTCCCACCCACTTCCACGCAAGCTTCCCACCCTCCTCCCCCCAAATAAAAACCATGATGGTTTCACCCAGCAGCTGAAAACCCTCTGCCACATTAACCAAGTCCTGTCTGTACCAAATTAACCATCTCATGATTGTACTGTGATTGTGACTGGGGAATCCCACCAGTGAAGATCCAATCCAGGGTCTTGGGGGACAAAAGCCGCTTTAATACAGAAGCCACTCAGGACAGGAGATGTTTCCAAGAGCACAATGCAAGGGTAAGACCATGACCCCAAGAAGGAGACTTCAGAGTCCTGTTTTATAGCTGGGTCACCATGGACAGCTGTCTGACCCTCACCTGTACTGAGAGGAAAATTACAAATACCTTGTAGGATGTTGCAAGGATGAAGCATTTGACTCCTACTAAGCCTTCTTCTACTTTCAGTGGGAACACAAGCAGGTTAGAAAGATGTATCCAGGATGAGCAGATTCCCACCTATCCCATGACTGATGGGTTTTCAGGGACACCAGACTTTCAGTGCTAAAACTTGCAAAGTCCTGGGTGAACCGGAAGAAGCTGGTCACCCTAAGCATGTCTCCTTTCCCGGGTCTTCTCATGGCATGCCCCAGTGAAGGAAGGTAAGGTCAGGGAGGCTGTCCATGGGTGAGGCAGAATCTCAGTTCCAAATTCCACTTCTCATAACTTGCTTGGAAATGTCATAAAGCTTTGGGTAAGAGAGTTTCAAAAAGATAATTATCATCATCAATTTATTCCTAAACTACAGTTGAAAATATTGCTAAAATCCTTTGCATTTTCATGGTGCTCTGCTTAATGAGCTAGATATTTAGAAAATCTCTGCAAGGTTAGGCAAGTGATCCAAGGCCTTGTAGCAGCCAAATCACAGGGGTCCCTGATTTTGAGCTAGTGATTTAATTACTCTTCCTCTGTTTTTTCAACTCTAAAATGGAGCTAAAATATCTACCTTGGTGAAACATAATGTGTTTAAATTTTATAGGTTATCCATTAAATGGTGGCACTAGCTCATTACTGTTTTTAACCTAGCAAAATTGCTATGCATATCTATGAAAATTATCAGGTATTTGGCCTTAGGTGCTCACCTCTGCTCTCTTTGGATATTAGTGTTCTAGTATTTTCTGCCTTTGGTTGATTGGCTAAGCATCAATTGGTATTTCTCAAGTAAACATGGCCTTTGATTATAATTTCTGAATTTCTTCCTTCGCAGCTCAGGTGAGATGCACATTTCTATTTAGAACATTCATTCATCCATTCACTCATTCACTTTATGAGCATTAGACTGTGCTCCCCATGTGATTTTCCTAGGCTAGACATTCCTCTACGGACTTACTTCTGGGTCAGAGTGTCTCTTAGATGAAGACAAGACTTTTAGAAGGAAAGGTGGGAATATTGTTCTCATCTGGGAGCAGAGCTCAGCTTTAGGGCTATATTTTTTGCTATTACTATAAGCACAAAAGCAATGGTCCATAAAACATTTGAGACCCACAAAAATTTTAATTTTTTTTAATCAGAAGAAAAAATATAATTTATGCTGGATAATATATGTTTTTATACCATCACAGTTATAAAACTTTTAATGGAAGAAAAGTGCCTATGAAGGCCAAATGCCTAAGACTTGAAAGTCAATATAGCCCTGAGACACTTTCACCTCAGAGCCGGGGCTCTGAGCTACTATGGCTAGCAGAGTGGCTAGCAGCAGAGGCAATTCGTTAAAATATCTAATATCAGGAGTCCTGAAAATGGAAGGGTGGATGGATAGAAGGAAGGAAGGAAGGAAGGAAGGATGGATGGATGGATGGATGGATGGATGGATGGATGGATGGATGGATAGATAGATGGATGGATGGAAAGATGAATGGATAGATAGATGGATGAATGGATAGATGGATGGGTAAAATAGCAAATGAGTATTTTTGAAGGTGCAAAGAGAAATAAATTATCAGGACTATTCAGAGGAGGGAGAGGTGATCTTGTGTTCTGCATAGGACCAGCAAGAAATTGTCCCACACATCTTATTTCATCCTTCTTAATCAGATTTGAAGCAGTTCTTTAAAAATATTACTCTGAGTTTGGTATTTAAAGCACACATACAACTCTCATTTGACAATATAACCTGATTGTGTGTATAAAAGTAGCAGAAATAGAGAGATTTGGTCCTAAGGCTAGGCTAGCAAGTGCCAGGTCCAACTCCTGGCTCAAGTCTCACATCTTTCAATTCTAGGTTACCTTTCAGGAGACATCCCCTCTTGAATTTTCTGCCCTTCATATACACAATTTCACTTGGTTTAAAGACAAGAACTAGTTTCAATTTCAAAAGAAAGAGGGGAGTAAAGCACAGAAATAATAACCTATAAACCAGAAATCACACCACTAGTATTTTCTGATACGTATCTTAAAATTCATGGACCCATCTTATAAAATGATGCAGCTGAGAAATAACAATAGAAGCATTTACTTTCTAAGTAGCAATGGCACCAAGACAGATGGCAAAGAGTATATTTGAAGGATTGGTTTTGATTCCTCTTTGGACACTGGCCTTTTGGAGAATCCCTGAGAGACAACCCCTGGACTTGCTTGCCCTCTACCAATCATTATGTGGGAAATCCTGACATGCCAAGAGCCCCAAGAGATCAAGGTCTCTGTTGCTGGTTTAGCTTCTAATTTTGCCTTCCCTGTGCCCACCCCTTCTCTCTGCATCCACACCCCCACGCCCACTCCATTACAAACTATATTTAATAAAACGTAGACACCTAGGATGCTATTGTGAATGATGATAACATCTCTTATGGTAACCAGACATTGAAAGGGACACATTAAAACTAATGAACAAATGGGCCAATTTGCACTAAAACGCGATTGTAAATAAGCAACCTCAGAAGTGAGAAGGGCAGGGACTGTTTGTTCTCATTCCTAGTCAGAGGCAGAGATAAATTGGGTGCAAATCGAGATCCAATAGGTGCTGACAGTAACAGATTAAGATCTGTGAAAATTGGGGATACATTTAATGAGTTATGTTGAGCAGATGCAAGAGAAATGGGTCTGGGAAGGAGACCTGAAAAAACTCTGTAGCTTTCTCTGCACTTGGGTTTGTAGTGTGTCTCTCAAAACATGGTCTTGGTAAATGAATGCTCAACGTTCCTTTCAGGAGTTCACAACAGGCTAGAAGGTAAGAGGCCAAATGTGTGTTTTTTCTATGTTAGAATCTGCAAAGTCTGAAGCACATCTTTTTCTCTCCACATGCCTCATTTGTGTTAGTCCTTCAATGCAAGTATTGTATTAATAATTACAACTGTGCTTCCTGCCTCAGCATTTTGTAATGACAACGAACATGATCATAAATGTGAAAGCACCATACACTTAGGGAACAATAATTTGAGAAAGACAGCCCTCACACAATCCGGCCATGCAACCTACCACGGGCTCTTTGTTTCACCTCTGGGGCCTAAAGTTTCCTCATCTGTAAAATGAAGAGCTTGGATTTGTCACTGGTTCTCAAACTTGGCTGAACTTAAGAATCACTTGGGGAGCTTTTAAAAAATGGTGATGCCTGGATACCCCCTCAAACCAATTAAAGTAGAACCTCTGGGGATGGGGTCCAGACATCAGTCTATTTTAAAGCTCCTCAGGTGATTGTGCTATTCAGCCAGAGTTGTGAACCACTGAACTATATGATCTCTAAGGTTTCTTTCCCTCTAATATTCTGTGACTCTATAATTTGTTTTATAATTGCTTGAGATATATTGGCTTTGATTCAGAGTCATTCCTACTTTAAGGAAAAATGTCCCCCAAAGAAGGTGGTAAGCCAGGTGCTAGAATGGTAGATTCCATCTGTTTCAGAGTGATAGTCCCTATAAAAAGCTGGACATGATAGTTGGCACATTTAGAGTGACCTTTTTTTTATTATTTTCTCTTAAAAATGGTCGGAGACTTTATACAAACGGAATTACACTATGTAGTCTTTTAAGATGGGTTTTATTCACTCAGCATAATTTTCTTGAGATCCATCCAACTTGTTGCATGTATCAATATTTAGTTCCTTTTGGTTGCTGAGTAGTATTCTATGATGTGCTTAATTCATTTAATTAACCATTCATCCTGAAAAAAATTTGGATTGGTTCCAAGTATTGGAATTGAGATATTATATTAATTTATGAATTAAGCTGTTATAAACATTCATGTACAGGTATTTGCATGAACATAAGTTTTGTATTTAGGGGGATAAAAGCCAGGACAGTATAGTAAGTACACATTTACCTTTGTAAGAAACTGCCAAACTGTTTTCCAGGGTGACTGTGCCGTTTTACATCTCTGCCACCAATGTGTGTTGTGAGTAATCTAGTTTCTCTGAATCATTGCCAGCATTTGATGTTGTCACTATATTTTATTTTAGTTGTTCTGAGAGGTACGTAGTAATCTCATTGTGGTTTTAATTTGCGTTTTCCTCATGCAAATTAAACATCTTTTATGATTTCAATTCTTTTAAACTTGACTTTTTTTTTTTTTAATTTGGCCTAGGCTGTAATCTATCAAGTTGAATGTTTCGTGAGCACTTGAAAAAATTTATATTCTGCTGTTTTGGGGTAGCGTTCTACATATGCTGATTAGATTGTACTGATTTGTTGTATTGTTAATTTCTTTTCATCCTTACTGATGTTCTGTCTAGAAATTCCACCAGTTGCCTAAGCAGGGTATAGAAGTCCCCAACTGTAATTACAGTTTTTTAATTTCTCTTTTCTTTTCTATCAAGATTTTACTTCATGTATTATAAGGATCTGTTGTTTGGTGCATATAGATTTAGGAATTTTGTATCTTCCTGGTGGAGTGATCCTTTTATCCTTTATGATGTCCCTTTCTCTAACAATTTGCTGTGCTCTGAAGTCTACTTCACCTAATACATGTATTAATATGTTACATAACACACAATATATTTACATAACATATATTTATATAAAATTTTACTTTATGGAACATTCTGGAAATGTTGTAATAATAGAGACAGACAATAGATCAGTGGTGGCTGTGACAATAAAAGGATAGCATGAGAGATTCTTGGGATAGATCTGTTCTGGAATTTGACTGTGGAGTGGTCACATAAATGTGCACATGTAGAATTTATGCACACATACAAAGGAACATACATAAAGCTAGCAAAATCTGAGATTGGCGAGTTACAGCAATGTTCGTTTTCTGGTTTTGGTATTATTCCATAGCTTTGCAAAATGTTGCCATTGAGGGAAACTGGATGAAGACTATATAGGATTTCTCTATATTATTTCTTATATCTGTGTGTATAATAGTATAATAATATACTATTATCTCAGAATAAAAAGTTAAGGAAAATGGAAGGAATTCTTCTTACTTTTGTGTATGTTTCCTCCTCTAGGGGACATTCAGAGCTCAATCATGTCATCTCAACTTCTTCTTTAGGGCCTGGATGGGGTTCCTTTTCTCTGGCTTCCAGTCACTAACCACACGGTTCCAGAGTCAATACTAACCGAGTCAAGACACCACTGAGGTCTTTGTAACCTCAGGCAAATTACACAACCTCTCTGGGCCTGCTTCCTCCTCTACTACAGGGCTCTGAACAAAAAATTCTGGCCATAGGTAAAGAGATCATGTAGTCAGGAGGTCGTGCAGGCAAAGTGCCTAGCCCAGAGTTTTTGCCTACTGAGTGTTCACACATTCTGGCTGCATGATTTTCATTGTTATTACTAACAGACAGTCCAGAACCACTACCTCCCTTGACTGAAGTCCTGTCAGGATGATGATCAAGCATGGATGGGTTCACAACCTAAGCTGTCACCCAAGGGGGGGTCTGTCACACCACAATAACTTCCCCAAAGGGGAGAGCCTTAGCTGATGCTGTGATTTTGAGATTTTCCAGATGTCACTCCCTGACCAAATTACAGTATGACCAAAAAGATCAGACATCAGGCTCAGACAAAGCAAAGGTCAAAAAGCACACCTTGCCCCACCACCACCACACACGCACAGAGCTCTATGGAGCTTTAGCTAGTGGGGTAGGGATGTAAAGAGATCAGATGAACCAGAACAGAAATGGCACAATGGCCATGTCAGGCAGCAGATTCTCTTGTAAGGAAGTAAATGGGCACCTGGATTCCAGGTAGCAGCTGCACATGCTCAGAGGGTGTCTGGCCTCAGCAGACAACAGAGTAATCAGAAAGGCTGGGCACTGGGCAGACTCCCCTTTTAGGTGTAGGCAGAAGAGAATCCCTTAGAGCAGCCTGCCTGGGGGACCCTTAGCAAATGAAAGTGCAGGCAGGGCCAAAGCTATGGCTCACTTTAGACTAAGGTGACCGGATTTTAACATTGGTAAAGTGGGACACCATTGACTAGGGGGTAGGGGTGGGGGGCTACTGGCTGAGCTGTTTATGGTTAGGGACCCTCTAGAGAGGGGAGGCTACTTGTTTGTTCCAGACAGTTTAGCTCCTTCTGAGCTAATTGTCCTTGCCTAGAAGCAAGGGAGGGAGCCAGTATCCTTCTGATACTGATTCCACCTGGGCAACCCTGCCCCTAGGGGAGTAGGGAGTTTACATTAGCCTTTTCATTTCCAAATGATGTTACATTAACCTCTTCATTCCCAAATGGAGTTACATTAACCTTTTCAGCAGCTGTATATTCCCTTCCCATTCTCCCACTGTTTCCTAGCTTGTCCTGCATTCTTTCCAAAAATTGGGACTTTTTTAAAATGCAGGACAAATTGTTAAAAATCGGGACTGTCCTGATGTCTGGGACTAAAATGGGGACATCTGGTCACCTTGCCTTAGACATCCCAACTGTCTGTCCCTCCTCCCTCCTCCTTCCTGGGACAAAGTGAGGTCTTGGGCTGCCTTCCACAACAAAGCAAGACGCTGCCACCACCAAAGAAAGAATTATGGTCAGACTTGCACAGCCTGGGGCAGCGGTAAAGGGGGCTCAGCAGGGCATTAAAGGGAAATGAGTATTTGTTTTGAAATGTATTTAAAAGCTCTGGCTGGTTAATTATTTAAAGACCAGCCGAGATCTCAGCTGCCATGGAAACCTCTGGCTCTGTGGTTCCTTCCTGGAACCCTCACACGCCCCCTGCAATACCCACACACATTCACTCACTCACTCACACAAACACAAACATACCCACACACACTCTCACATATCCTCACAAAGACATATTCACTCACACCCATAAATGGCCACACACACACTTACATATACTCACCCTCAGACATGTTGGCACATTCACACACATTCACAAGTGCTCACGCACTCACGTAGACACACTTCACACACATGGTCACATTGACCCATATACTCACACATTCACACAAACCCACTCATGGAGACATGCATACAAATGTGTATATTTACACACTCACACAGATGTACATTCACACTCATGCACACCCAGAGGGTTCAGCTTTGACAGAAGACTTCTGTGATGGGCTGTGTCTTTTTGCTGTCCCTTTCCATGAAGCACTCAAAGGTCATGCCAGGTGAGAGAGAGGAGGAAGCCCAGGGCTTTGCAGGATGTCCCGGGATGTCCCTTCCAGACCCTTTGCTTCCAAGCAGCCTGTCCTTTGCTTGTAAAGCAGGGCACAGCAAACCTCCCTTTCTAAACCACAGTCAAGTGCTGTGACAAGTAGACTGTGCCACTACCTGGCTTTTGCTCTGAGTCTGCCACAAAGTTCACAGGAAGGGAAGAGTGTGCTGGACATGCAAGGACTAGAATGATCAACCCCAGTACTTACAGGCTGTGTGACCTTAGATAAGTTTCTTAACCTCTCTGAGCCATAATTTCCTCATCTATCAAATGAGGATCATAAAAACAGAAACAACTTTGTACTGGATTTTCCTCCTTTGCTAGGTGATAAGGAAGCTCCAGGTCAGAGCTCCCCCAGTTAAAGTCACATGGTTTCCTATCGGAGGCCACTTCTCTGCACGCTCCTCTCCCTGCCTGTGGATGGCTATGAGAACAGTGAGAGATGTGCACAGCACAAAGGAAATGAGCCCTTCTCTGTACCCCCTTTGTCCTGAAGTATCTGGAAGGGTACCTTGCACCAGGCTAACCACAGGCAGAGACTCCTGCGGGCTATAGGGCAGGGGTCCTTGGCTGGAAGGGAGTCAAGTCCAGGGCCTAAAGTTTCCTTCCAAAGGATCTTTCCCAGAGCTGGAGAGGTGCCTCTCTCCCCCCTCTCTGCTGTGGCGCTGCACCACTGAACTATATAATTGCATATTTGTTCCTGTTGAGTCTTGAAATATTAGGGCCCAGTGTATAATTCCAGGCCTCCCGTACTGAAGATACTGCCATGTAACTACAAAATAAAAAGACAAATAATGTGACCAGGGCTGCAGCCTGTACAGCTCTGCTTAATTAATGAAAAATTTTATTGAAAGCAGGCAGAAAACAGTCCATCCTCTGAAATCCAGCCTTCTCAGAGGATCTTTAAAGGGATAATGATGCCTCCTGAATAAATCCTGCCTTGGGTTTGACTCATACGTCTTCTCCGTGCATTTTTGATGATTGCATTTGCAGTGTGTCGGGGGTGGGACCAGGCTGGAATTGCAAGGGCTAAATCTCCAAGGTTAAGACAGTGTTAGACCAGCCAGCTGGGGGGAAGGGGTGGGTTCCAAAGTGCCAGGGGCCTTTACCTCTAGGGAGGAAACACGTCCAGAACAAATAGATCAGAATTCAGGAACTGGAGAGAAACGGTTGTACACAGGATAGATGAAGTCCGGGTAAGAAATTTATCAAGAGTCACAGAGGCAAAAATTTCTGTACTAAGAGCCTCAGAGTCTAAAGCTCAGAGAAAGGCAGAGAGGTGATGTCTGGCCAGCAGGGGAATACAGGGAGAAGAAAATGACACAGGGGACCAGGGGGACTTGAGCCTGGGACAAACACTGTGCTGGCTAAGGGGCACTTTATGCAAATAATGGCCACATCATTTGTCTTTTTATTTTGTAGTTACATGGCAGCACATGGGTTTTCAAAGACTTCAGACAGGAAGGCAGAATTTGTTTGCCTCTGACCAAAAAGGTGTGACAGGAGGTGCCTGTAGAAGGGAACCCCAGCCAGGGATGGGAGGCAGGTCCACAGGGCAAGAGGCCTCAATACAGAGGGTTGTTTAGGGCTGGTCACCTCCGTGGTCTGTACTGTGATACCTGGCACTGCCATGAGGACCCAGCATGTCAGCATCCTCAGCGTGACAGTCCGGCCCATGTGGTCTATTGCTACCCCCTCTGCACAGGCGAGGAAACTGAGCACAGAGAGTGACAGAGTTGGCCCAAGGTCATACAGATAGGGAGTAGTGGTCCTGTCTGGGAACAAAACCAAGCCATCTGCCTCCAGAGCCTGGAAATCAGAGTCCAGAGAGGACCGTTTGTGACTCTCCAAGGGGGAACAGGGAGATAGATGGAAACTATGGTACTGGGGGTCAGCACTGGGGCAGGCAGATGTCATGAACTCTCTCCCTCCCTCCCTATCTCTCTCTTCATCTCCTCTTTCTCTGTCTCCCTCTCTTCCCCCCCTCCTTCTCTTTCCCTCTCTTCTGTTTCTCTCTGTTTCTTTCCCTCCTTTCCTTTCTCCTTCTCCCCCTCTGCCTCCCTCCCTTTCTCTGGTATTCCCTCCCTCTCTCTACCCCACCTTTGCCAGTTTCTCTCTGTCTCTCTACGTCTTTCTCTCTCTGTTCTTCTGTCTCTCCCTCTCTCCCCCTTCCCTTCTCTTCCCCTTGCTGTAACAGTAATGAGGGAAGGAGAAGTAGAGGAAATATGAGACAAATCAGCAGGACTGTGTCTAACTAGGATGTTTCTGAAGCTTGTCTAGGACCCGTCAGGGGCTCTTTGAACAGCTCACATTTGCGCGCAGCTTAACGGTTACCTGTGTTAGACACGTCCTCCCGTGCCCTTCCCTCACTAGGGCCACCTGTGGGAAAAACAGATTAGGCACTCTGGTTTCAATCCTGCTGCTATTTCCGCCTTGGTTGAAAAGATACTGCAAAGACAAGACAATTTTGTCCTGAAGACAGTGAATTTAGTGCCAGGTAAATGAGGCGCTGTGGGAGAGCGGGGCGCACAGAGCCAAGTCCTTGTCTTCGGGATCACTCTGAAGGCTCTCACCTACCCCAGCCCTTCACTGGGGTGCTGAGCCCTCTCAGTGCCTGAGGTTCTAGCTCTGGGGTCACAGCTGAGCAGCGACAGTATATTTCCAGAGAGCTGGCAATGCTCAGAAGTAGAGGTCTTCCTCTCTCCGCTGCGATGCAGGCTGCCTGGGCACCCTTCTCATTTACTGAATTATGTGTCTAGAGAAGATCCCATGGCCTCTCACCCTTTCATTACCAGAAGGGTCAGAAAAGAGCAAAGCTTGTTCTGCGCTTCAGGGATGCCCTGGGATCTTGTGAGGGTGAATGAAGCAGCTGGGCGTCCGCAGCTGCTCCCAGGACTTTCCTTCTACCAATCAGGATCCTTCTGGCAGACGAGAGCACCAAGGCCATTTTTCACCCCGTTAGCATACGTCCAGAAAATGGGCTCCCTGAGATCCTCTCCTTCAGGCTTTGTTGATGAGCCGAAGGAAAACTGGAAGCCAACTTTAGTACCACAATCTGAAAGCAAAGCCTAAGGGGTAAGATTGCCAGAGTTCACAGCCCCCGTCCCAGTCAGTGTCTGCTGTGGTGGTGCAATGCTGGCCCCACGATCGTGGTCAGAGGGCTGGGGGGCGGCGCACCCTCAGACGCCTTCCAGCCTCTCTCTCCCCTTCATTCACCTCATCTCGACTCACGTATCTCACACACCTCCTCCGCATGTGGTCCTCCACAGAGTGATATCTCCTTATTCTAGTTCCTAACTTACAAGGTTAACTCTTCTTTCCCTAGTTCCAAAGGTGCCTCCTTCAGGTGCCTGAGAAGTATCTTTCAACTGGGTAGCATGCGCCTGGCAGGTGCCAAGTTCACCCTGTTCACGCCCTTACTGTTTGGGAAGCTCAGATCACCTCCACGTGCTGCTTGAATTTTTATGGAGTAAAAGAGACTTGATCAAGGCCCACCTAGAGTCCTCAGGATGACTCATGGGAATACCGGAGGGAAGACGCCCAGAGCACAATCTAAGATCTGAAAAAAACCTTCATTTTCATAGAATGTGTGTGTGTATGTGTGTGTGTGTGTATGTGTGTGTGTGTGTGTATAAGAATAGAAAGCACACTGGGTTCTGATTGCAAGGATCCAGATTCCAGTTCTGTGTGCTGTCCTGCTGACTTTCCACCTTGTTAAAGTTAACTCTGCTTTTATTAATCCCCCAAATGCCATCTTTAAATTTCCCGGAGATGTCTTATTTTAGTGGAACTCTCAGATGACCATGTGTCTGTGGCCATTTTGGTAATTTTCTGTAACTTCTGTGACCACATCCATAAAACGAGGTTGAGCATATATATCTTGCAGGACCATAGTGATGAATCAGTGGACACAAGCGTGCTCCGTTAATTATAAATCCTCCTGCATGTGTATTCACACAGATCTCCCAGGGAGACACAATTATTTCTCAATAATGTCTTCCAAATTATGACTGCAGTATCAGTTACTCAAGAGGGATCACCCATCCTTAGGTAGCTGAGTCTCTATGATCAGAGAGTTGGCCTCTCCTGGAGCCAGTAACTTCCCAATTAGGGGCCAGGGATCCTGATTTCTAAAATTGCACCAAGAAAGCCTTCTCCTCAGTTACATCCAAAGGGGCTTCTCTTCTAAAGCAAAAAGGATGAAAGGAACTAATGATCCCTAAGTGATCCTGCCATTTGATCCTGCAATTCTCTACTAGGTATACATCCAGAAGACCAAAAATCACTTTATAAGAAAGATATTTGCACCAGAATGTTTATTGCAGCCCAGTTCATAATTGCTAAGTCACTGGGAGAAGCCCAAGTGCCCATCAACCTATGAATGGATTAGTAAATTGTGGTATATGTACACCATGGAATATTATGCAGCCTTAAAAAAGATGGAGACTTTACCTCTTTTATGTTTATGTGGATGGAGCTGGAACATATCCTACTCAGTAAAGTATCTCAAGAACGGAGGAAAAAGTATCCAATGTACTCAGTACTATTATGAAACCAATTTATAATCACTCACACTTATGAAGAACAGATCACAACTATGGCCCAGGATGAAGAGGTGGGGATGGCAACGGAAGGGGGGAGGTCAGATGGAGGGAGGGTGAATGGTGGGATCACACCTATGGTGTATATTGCAAACGTACATGTCGTATATATTAAGTATAGAGTATAAATGTCTTAACACAATAATTAATAAATGAGTGAGAGAAATATTAACTAGTCAATGTAAGCATTCCAAATTGTATGTGAAATCAGCACACCGTACCCCATAAATGCATTAATGTACACATGATCTACCTCTTTATGATTTAATAAGAAAAAAATCAAGTTTATTTTCCTTTACTTCAATTACATCAAGAAAGTAGTTTTTGTAGATGAGATGCTAGATTCCACAGTAACAATGATTGGCATCTTGTTACTAACAATATCAAGAAGGAATAATGAATTTTCAAAGGGAAGATGGAGAAGTCTCCATTTCTGTTGATAATATAAAAATGCATAATTTACTATGAATGTGATCATAAGAATTTTAATGTATTTCCAACTTTCTAGGTAATTAATCTATTTTGTAAACAAGAAGTTATCATGTGTCTGCTAGCTGCCAGGTACTTTTCTAGCACTATAGAGGGATGGACAGACAGAGAGGATCTAAGCTAATCAAGAAAATATTTAAACATTATATTTAATAATTAGAAATATCTTACCATAATGTAGAGCTGTTTGACCTTCATTATCCTACAAAAGAAAAAAAATTTATTTTAGAAATCTAAATATGAAAATTTGCTGTTGAAATAGAAAATGCATCTGATATACCAAAATTCCACAGGTTTATCAGACCAGGAGAAGAAATTAGTTCCTTGAGCCTCATAGTAACTTTTGACAAGCTTATCTTCAAGAATGTTAGAATGATATCTTGTGCACTGTCACAGCTGCAGTATAGTCACAGGATAACCAGGTATCTGTGATAATAAACTAAAGGGAATCGTTTAAAATTGCAGTCCCCAACCCCTAGACCACAGACTGGTACCACACAGCAGGAACCGGGACCAGACAGCAGGTGAGCAGTGGGCAAAGGAGTAAAGTTCCATCTGTGTTTACAGATGTACACATCCCTTGCCTCACCACCTGAGCTCTGACTCCTGTCAGATCAGCAGTGGTGTTAGATGCTCAAAGGAGCCAACTCTACTGTAAACTGTGCGTGTGAGGGATTGAGGTCGCATGCTCCTTTTGAGAGTCTAATGCCTGATGCTCTGAGGTGGAGCTGAGGTGGTGATGCTAGTGCTGGGGAGCAGCTGCAAAGACAGATTATCATTAGCAGAGAGGGTGGACTGCACTGAGACCATAATAAATCAAGTGTTTACAGGTTCACATCAAAACCTTATCAGTGAGTGGCAAGTGACAATCAAGCTGACTCTGGTGGCAGGCTTTATAGTGGCAAGTGAGTTGATGGACTTCAATTGTACAGCTGCACCTGATTGGTGGCAGGCGTCAAGTCAGAATCTGACACTTATTTGGTCCACATGTGGCCCGCCCATTATTTTATTTATCACTTCCATCCTTGCCTCTTTCCTGCATGCACACTTGTCTCAGTCACAGTTTAGGTAAGCCCACAAACTAGCTCTAGCAAAAATGAGTAAAAAACAAATATCATTGGAGAGAGCTGCTTTGGAAATGGGAAAGACCCAATGATGAGACAGCAGAAGATTCTAAGATTGCCAAAAAAAAAAAAAAAAAAGAAAGAAAGAAAGAAAGAAAAAAGGAAAAGGAAGCTGTATTTAAAAGGAAATACCGAGAACCTAACTTAAATCTTAAATGATAGGTTTCTTGCAACAGGAGATTCACATCCTCCAAGCTCACTTTGTATTATTTTAGCGACTGGCTATCCAGTGAAGCCATAAAAACTTCAAAACTGCTTCAGTGTAACAACAAGCACTTGCATTAAAAGAAAAACCTTTGGAGTTTTTCAAAAGAAAAAGACATAAACATGAAGAACAGAAGCCATTTCTGAAGGCCACCACTTCACTGAATGTGGCTCCACTGAGAGCACATTCTTAGTGGTTAACCACATTGCTAAGCTGATAAGGCCTTCACTATTGGTGGAGAGTTGATCCTACTTACTAGCTAAGGACATTTACTGTGAAGTTTTAGGAGAGGCTGTAGTTTAAAAGGTGGCATATATTCCTCTTTTGGCAGGCACCATAACCAGACGAATTGATGAAAGAGCAGAGGATGCTGAGGCACAGTTGTTAGAGAGGACTAATCAGTCACTGTGGTTTGGAATCCAGGTTGACAAGTCTTCCGAAGTTGATGACAAGTCATCAATGCTTTTTTTTTTTTCTAGACAGTCTTACTATATCCCCCTTGGTAGAGTGCCGTGGCATCACAACTCACAACAACCTCAGACTCTTGGGCTTAAGTGATTCTCTTGCCTCTGCCTCCCAAGTAGCTGGGACTACAGGCACCTGCCACAACACCTGGCTATTTTTTGGTTGTGGTTGTCACTGATGTTTTAGCAGGCCTGGGCTGGGTTCAAACCCACCAGCCTCAGTGGATGTGCCTGGCGCCCTACCTACTGAGCTATGGGCGCTGCTATCAATGCTTGTTTTATGTGATATATTTTCAGGAGGATGTGTGTGAGCATATATTATGTGCACTTTTGTTCCAACCAACACCACGGCTGCAGAACTATTTGAGTCTTCAAAGGACCACAGACTAGGAAAACATTTTGCAGGATGTGATTAAAATTATCACCCATATTAAAGTACATGACCTTAATGCACATCATTCACACAGCTCTGTAAGGAGATGGAACATACATGTCGTCTCTTACACACAGAAGTGAGATGGCTTTCTAAAGGTGGATCACTGGCCAGAGAACCAGTGATTCTCTGGTTATGAGAACTGCTCCAGAGATTTCTTTTAGAAAAATAGTCACTACTGGCATGTATGACATATCCAACCTTCTCAGCAAACTCAATCTGTCACTTCAGGGGGGAATGACAACTATGTTCAACTCATCAGGTAAAGTGGCTGCATTAAAAGCCAAACTGGAATATAAGTGTGACAAGCGAATAGTCTGAATGCTCCACTCAAGAGACACAGATTGGTTGAATAGAGGAAAAATATTGTCTCCAGGAAACATATGTAAACAACAAGGGCTCATACAGACTCAAGGTGAAGGGGTGGTAAAAAATATTCTAAGCAAATGGAAACCAAAAGAAAGCAGGTGTAGCCATTCTCATATCAGATAAAATTGACTTTAAACCAACAGTAATAAAGACAAAGATGGTTATTATATAAAGGTAAAGGGAGCAATTCAACAAGAAGACGTAACAATACACCTAATATAGCAATGCCCAGATTCATAGCACCAACTCTACTAGATCTAAGCAAAGAGATAAACAGCAACATTGTAAGGGACAGGGACTTCAACACTCACTGACATCAGAAGTGGACAGATCATCCAAGCAGAAAACAAATAAACGGGCACTGGACATAAGATTTTAGAACAAATGGGCCTATCACAACATTTTACCTCAAATCTAGTGAACTGCCATATGAAGTCTGACAATTAAGGCTGAGAACTTACCATCATGCACTTAACTGGCAATATTGTACAAACAACTTGGTAAGGTTTCATAACCTTAGTATATACTAGTATCTCACAACTGTATTTCTGTCCATGTCTTGCTGAGTGGCGTTCATTATTGCTGTAGTGTGTTTTTGTATGTCATGTGACAATAGCTCTGATGGTCATTTCAGTAAGAGTTCCAAAATTCTTGATGGGTGGAGTAGGCATTGGCCTTGGGGCATAGCTTTCCAAGATGAGTACTTTGAAGTTGATGATAGTGATATTCAGCAATGAGCTATGCAGTAGTTTTTCAAGAATGAGCTCATGAACTTAACTGTCAGACCTTGTGTGTATGTCAGACCTCATGTGCATGCCATACCTTGTGTCTACACACATGAAGTCAAAAACATAAGAGGAAATGAACAAATTCCGGGACACTGACAACCTCCCAAGACTCAATCAGGAAGATACAGAACATCTCAACAGACCAGTAACAATCAACTAGATATTGAAGAAGTATTAAAAAAACTTCCAACAACAACATAAAAGCCCTAGACAAGATGGATTCACAGCTCACAGCTGAATTTTACCAGATCTACAAAGAAGAGCTGATACTCATACTGTAGAAATTATTCCATTATATCAAGAAGGATGGAATCCTTCCCAACTCATTCTACAAAGCCAGTATCACCTTAATATCAAAGCCAGGAAAGGGCACAATAAAAAAAAAAAACAAAACTACAGACCAATGTCCTGTATGAAAATAAATGCAAAAATCCTCAATAAAATACTAACTAGCAAACCGAATTCAATAGTACATCAAAAAAATAACCCACCATGCCCAAGTGAGCTTCATCCCAGGGATGGAAGAATGGTTCAATATATGTAAATCAATAAATATGACTGACCACATAAACAGAAGCAAAACCAAAGACCATATGACTATCTCTATACATGCAGAAAAAGCATTTGACCAAATGCAGCACCCTTTCATGATTAATACCTTCAACAAACCAGGCATAGAAGGAACACCTCTCAAGAGTATGAAAGCCATATATGACAAACCCACAGCTAACATCATACTGCAAGTTGAAGAACTGGAAGACGACAAGAATGCCCACTGTCAGCATTTCTATTCAACATAGTACTAGAAGTCCTAGCCAAAGCAATAGAGCAAGAGGAAGAAATTAAGGGTATCTAAATTGGGAAACAGGTAAACAATTACCTTACACTAAAAACTGTATTAAAGGCAGCATCCATAGCTCAGTGGGTAGAATGCCAGCCATATACACTGAGGCTGGAGGGTTCAAGCCCAGCCTGCACCAGCTGAAACAACAACTGGAAGAACAAAAAAATAGCCGGGTGTTATGGCGGTTGCCTGTGGTCCCAGCTACCTGGGAGGCTGAGGCAAGGAAATTGCTTAAGGCCAAGAGTTGGAGGTTGCTGTGAGCTGTGACATGATGGCACTCTACCCAGGGCAACAGCTTGAGACTCTGTCTCAAAAAACCAAATAAATAAATTAAAAAAACTGTATTAAAATTGTCACACTCAACATATATCAATAATAAAAGATGAATACAAGTCATATTTGAGCACCTCTTATAATTGCAGAAGTCAAACATGACTTATTACAATTTTAATAGTTTTTTACCTTTCTTAAAATGTGTGTATTTGGCACCCTCTGAGAGTGTGTGTGTGTGTGTGTGTACGGCTTTTAGTATAGGAAAGAACTCTTTTTCTATATGGATGACAATAAAACCTAACTTAAATAGATATGTAAATTGATAAGTAACTACTATAAACATGGCAAGCAAACAAATGAAAGGAAAATAATAAAAGGCAGCATCTACAGATTATCCCTTTTTAGGGCAACTGAGCAGATGCACATCTATATAAATACTCTCAAGAACAAGTTTGCTGGCTCAGTGCCTGTAGCTCAGCAGCTATGGTACCAATCACATACATCTGGGCTGGCAGGTTCAAACTTGGCCTGGGCTTGCCAAAAACAACAGCAACTACAACAAAAAAATAGTCGGGCACTGTGGTGGGTGCCTGTATTCCCAGCTGCTTGGGAGGTGGAGGCAAGAGAGTCACCTGAGCCTAACAGTTTGAGGTTGCTGTGAGCTGTGATGCCATGGCACTGTACTGACTGAGGGTGACAGAGTAAGACTCTGTTTTTTTTTTTTTTTTTTAAAAAAGAACAAGTCTGCTTTGGGAACTGCAGCTAAAATGATTGCATTGACTTTAGCATCATACTAAAATTGCTGGGGAGAGAGGGACTGGAGTAAGATAGGCATAGAATAAACATGTAGCTGGCACTGAAGAATAGATAATGCAATATATATGCTGTGTCCACAGGTGGTCTTTTTAGGTCCATCTAATCAATCACTGAGATGTCATAGGGCACATTTAGCATCAATTTATTCAGAGGGATTTCAGACAGAAACCATTCAGGACTTGCCATTAGGGCAGTGCCACATTAGAGTCCTTGCAGTATCCAAGTGAAAGCTCACCCAGCCATCCAGGTGCTCTCTTCTCTCTAGGAGATACAGGCATGAAGAGAAGAGACCTTTATCAGAGGATGAGAATCCCTCCTGCTTTACAGGTACTATTATTTCTTCTAACAGTAGCTTCTAGAGTCACACAAGGGATATGCCAATTACACAAAACTGAGAATATCCCAAGTTTAGTGTTCCCTTCAGGTATTTATCATTCTTCTGCAGTTCCTTCCAGTTGAGATTAAATTACCAATCAAGTGGTCATTTTGTCATCGTAAGTAATGTTACTTGGTAATCTAACTGATATCCTTAAATTCAACATGTTACCAGGGAATTTAGACATTTTCAATTAAAGTTAGATTTTCTTTCAATAGGGGAAAAGTGTAGTCAATTTTATAAGATGTTATTAAACATATTACTAAGAATTTCCATCTAGAAGTAAATACCTTCAGGATTTCATAGGACTCTGCCAACTCTGTCCCATTTTGACTTAAGAATTTTGGCTGCTCATGTCTGTAATCTCAGTGCTTTGGGAGGCTGAGGAGTTCAAGATCATTCTGAGCAACATAGTCAGACCCCATCTCTACCAAAAAAGAAAAAAAAATTAGCTGGGTGTATGCCTGTAGTCCTGACAACTCTAGAGGCTGAGGAAGAAGGATGCTTGAGCCCAGGACGTCAAAGTTGCACTGAGCTATGATTGTATCACTGCACTCTAGCCTGGGTGACCACCACCAAAAAAAAAAAAAAAAAAAAAAAAATTCTCCCACAGCATATGTTCCTTGTTCCTTTTTCTTTGTTTTTATGCTTAAGTGAATTGGGCTATAATATTTTACTACCCTGATTGTTTAAATCTGGGAGATCTCATAGAATGATACTGAAGCAATACTAATAACACTATAGCATATCTGAAGGAATAGATGCATGAGGATATTTAATAGGGGCCTCACAATTCCACTTTCGGAAATTTTTCCCCAAGAAAACGATGCCTTTCAAGTCTTCATGTTAAAATGGCACGTCATTTGGCTTTGTTATTTACCTAGCTGCTCAAGGCAAAATGTGGGCTCCGTCTTTGAATTCTCTTTTCCTCATTCTCTGTATCTAATCCAAAAGAAACTCCCCTGGGGGCGGTATCTTCCAAAATATATGCCCAAGTATCCATTTCTTATTGTTATATATATATTAGGAGTTGAATTGTATCCTTCAGAAAGATATGTTAACACATTTTGTTGACTGCAATTTTATGCAGAAACTATCCTGTGTCACTGGCTATTATTCCAGTGACACAATCAAGAAAGCTTTGACAATATCCTACATTACCCTGTGTTTTAAAAACTGTAGTACCTAATGCAAGTGTAAACATGAGTTAACTTGTGATCAGTCAACAATGTCTGGGCATGAAAACCCAAGTTAACTCATGATCTGTTAACAATGTGTTAAAGTTCTAACTCCCAGCACCTCTCAATGGGACCTATGGAAAAAGCAAGCAATGTCTTTTTTTTTTTTTTTTTAGTTTTTGGCCGGGGCTGGGTTTGAACCTACCACCTCCTGTACATGGGGCTGGTGACCCACTCCTTTGAGTCATAGGCACCGTCCAAAAAGCAAGGAATGTCCAGAATTGCCAGCAAACACCAGAAGTTAGAAGAGGCAAGGAAGGATCCCCCTACAGGTTTTAGAGGGAGAATGGCCCCACCACCAATACATTTCTATGGTTTTAAGCCACTTAGTGACACTTTGTTATTGGAGTAGTAGGAAATAAAACTCAACCTCAACACAAACCTTCATCATTTCCTACCTGGGCTAATGTAGTAACTTCATGTTTGTTCTTCTCCCCTGTCTTGCTGCTGACCCATTCTAATCTATTCTTCACATAACAGTTAACTTTTCAAAAGTTAAGCCAGATCACTACCTTGCTTAAAAACCCTTCCATGGCTTCCCATTGCTCTTAGAATAAAGTTCAAAACATTATGATGGCCCAGGACAACTGTTCTTAAATTTTTTTTTTTTTTTTTGAGACTAGAGTCTCACTTTGTCGCCCACAATAGAGTACTGTGGCATCACAGCAACCTCAACCTCTTGGGCTCAAGCAATTCTCTTACCTCAGACTCCCGAGTAGCTGGGACTATAGGCGTCTGCCCCAACATTCAAGAGGAGGTCTCGCACTGGCTCAGGCTGGTCTCAAACCCCTAAGTTCAGGCAAGCTACCCGCCTCAACCTCTCAGAGTGCTAGGATTACAGGGGTGAGCCATGGTGCCCGGCCCTGTCCTTAAACTTTTTGATCTTAGGACCTGTTTATAGAAACTCTTCAAAATTACTGGAGACCTCAAAGAGCTTTGGTTTATATAGTTTAAATCTATCAATATTTACCATATTAAAAATTAAAGCTGAAAAATTAAAAAACCATTACGTGTTGCCATAAGTAACATACTTTTAAAAATAAATGTTTTCCAAGAAAAAGAAAACAGTGAGAAAAATGACATTGTTTTACATTTTTATAAATTTCTTTAATGTCTGGGTAAATAGGAAAATAATCAGATATTTATACCTAGTTGTGCATTCAATCTATTGTGATAACACATGTGACACAGCCTTTGGAGTATACTGCAGCATGCTCACGAGAGAATAAGTGAAAAAGGCAAATGATGGCTTGGAATTATTAAGAAGTAGTTCTGACCTCCTAGACCCCCGAACTTAAATTCCACTGAGTGAATAAGTAAACAAATCATGGATTTATACAAATATGTATCAGTAAGGATGTTCACTGCTTAAACTCATTCATTCAGTAAACATTTACTGAGTATTCTATTTACTATGTTCTAGGCATAAACAAAATGTAAATAAACAAAAATGACAAAGGCCTTTGTCCTAATAGGCAGGGAGGGCATACAGAAAACAAAGTAAAATATATAGTATATTCAATGAGGATACATGCTACAGAGAAAAACAAAGCAGGAAAGAGGGATAAGGAATACTGGGAGGTAGGGTAGAGTGGGTACCAACTTAGAATGAGGCACTGAGGGTAGGCTTTACTGAGATTACTGAGAGAGAAAAACCTAAAGACGGTAAGGGAATAAGCTATACGACTATCTGGGGGAAAGCAGCAGAGGGAGTAAGGTGAGCAAGAGCAGACACTGAGTGTTACGTGCCTAACAGGAGGAACCGAAAGGAGGCCAATGTGTGAACGAAGCAATGGAAGGAAGTCGGATCAGTAACAGGAGATGAGGTGAGGGAGGTAATAGAAGGCCAGATGGCCTTTTAAGCCACTGTAAGGATTTTGGCTTTTAGTTTTAATTTAATAGGAGGCCACTGGAGGGTTCTGATCAGAGAAGTAGAGCTTGACTTCACTTAGAGGTTAAGAGGATCGCTATGGCTGCTAGGTTGAAAGTAGACTGAAGGGAAGCCAGAAAACCAAGTAGGAAGCTATTTCAACAATCCAGGTAAGAAATGATGGGAACTTGGGCCAAAGTGCTAGCAGAAGGCAAGGAGAAAAGTGCTCAGAATCTGAACACATCATGAAGGTAGAAGAAACACAATTTGCTAAGAGAGAAGGAATCCACCAAGAATTTGGTCAGAGTAATAAGGACACGACTGCTGTTAATTAAGACACAAGAGATTTAGGGAGAAAGTTTTGTAAGAACAGGAGTTTTGCTTTTGACATGTTAAGTTTGGGATGTCTAAAAGTAAGTATTTTAGAATAGAGGTATGAGCTGAAAATATAAAATTGAGATTTGTTAGCATATATTTGAAGCCCAATAACTGGTTGAAATTATCAAAGTGTTGTACATGAAGAAGAGATCTAAGGGTTGAGCCCTGGGGCATTCCAAGGAAAGAGGTCAGCAAAAGGAGAGAGTGGAACGGTCAGAGAAAGAGTGCTGGAGCAGAAATAGCAAAAGGGACTAAGAAACTAGTAAGGTGATAGGAAAACCAAAGTGAAAGTCACTGGCTTTCCCAACAAGAACAAGAATGGTAGAAGTGACCATCTGATTAACGCGGGTTCAAGAGATAACAGGAAAGGAAGAATTAGAGTATAAATAACTCTTTCATGGAATTTTGTTGGAAAGAGGAGAGAGGCCAGTAATCATGCCTGTAATCCTAGCACTTTGGGAGGCTGAGGCAGGTGGAACGCCTGAGCTCAGAAGTTGGAGACCAGCCTGAGCAAGAATGAGACCCAGTCTCTCCACTAAACATAGAAAAAGCAGCCGGGCATTGTGGTGGGTGCCTGTAATGCCAGCTACTTGGGAGGCTGAGGCAGGAGGATTGCTTGAACCCAAGAGACTGAGATTTCTATAAGTTCTGACACCACTGCAGTCTACTCAGGGTGTGTGTGTGTGAGAAAGAGAGAGAGAGCAATGTGGCATCAGTTGGATGGTTAAGTGAGGTGGATAGATAATAGCATATGTATTTTCTCATGGCACCTATACAAACCAGAGTGAAAACTGATAATGCAAAACAAGGACAATATATGGGATATTGTACACAAGTAGAGTTGCTAGCTTTAACTAGGAGCACAGAAAGTTCATATATACTAATAGGAGGGAAGGTGAACTATAAAAACACACACAGAGGTAGGTAGGTAGATACAGTAGTGAGAATTTGGGGCAATTCTTTTTTAATGACTCCTGTTTCCTTAGTTAAAAGGGAAGAATTAGCAAAGAATGATTAGGAAGGAGGAGATGTTTGAACTGTGAGAAGAGATTGCATGTACCTTCTAACAGAGCAGGAGAGTTAACAGAGTAGGGAAACAGCGGGACTGCTGGGCAGCACCGAGGATCCACTGAGATTAGGAGTTAGAAATTGAAGGTATGTATGTTTCTCCAGCCGTCTTAAGTTGCATGGACAGAGAGATATGACAGAGTAGGAAAATTCATTTAAAAACCTGCTTTCTGAGAGTCCACTATATACCAGGGGCACAGTGATAAGCCAAATTACAGTCTTTGCCTTCATGAAGTTCACAATCCAGCTTACATATTATAAAATAGGAACAATCTAAACAGTGGATGGCCACAAATATATTACATTATACTAGGTAGCTATGTTAAAAAAGAGTATCTAAGGATATGAGAAGATATTCATGGTAAAGTAGGTTATAAAACTACGTATAGTATCATCTCATTTTTGTTTTTCAAAAATTAACAAATAAATTAATTATTTTTAACAGGTAAGGTTTTATTATATTGCTCAAGCTGGCCTTGAACTCCTGGGCTCAAGTAGTCCTCCCACCCTGGCCTCCTGAGTAGTTGGGACTATAGACCGTGAGCCACCATGCCTGGCTTCATTTTTGTTTTTAAAATGCATACTTGTCTATAGAAAATGGATAAGGAAAACATCAGAATGATAACAGGAATTATTTTGAGGATAAGATTATGGATGCCTTACAGTTTTCTCTTTCTTTTTTTTTTTGAGACAAAGTCTTAACAATATTGCCCTGGGTAGAGTGCCATGGCATCACAGCTCACAGCAACCTCCAACACTTGGGCTTAAGTGATTCTCTTGCCTCAGCATCCCAAGTAGCTGGGACTATAGGCACCCACTTCAACACCTGGCTATTTTTTTTGTTGTTCTTGCAGTTGTCATTGTTGTTGAGCTGGCCCAAGCCGGATTTGAACTCATCAGACTCGGTGTATGTGGCCAACACCCTGCCCACTGAGCTATAGCTGCCACCACAGTTTTTTCTTTATATTAATTTCTGTTTTGTAAAAATTCCTAAAATATATTGATATTACTTTTATATTTTAAAAAAGTTACTATAAAAATTAATTAGTGTGGCTCGGGGCCCATAGCACAGTGGTTAACGGTGCCAGCTATATACATTAAAGTTGGCGGGTTTGAACCCAGCCCAGGCCAGGTAAAAAACAATGACAAGTACAACCAAAAAATAGCTGGGCGTTGTGGTGGGCACCTGTAGTCCCAACTTCTTGGGAGGCTGAGGTAAGAGAATCACTTAAGCCCAAGAGTTTGAGGTTGCTGTGAGGTGTCATCATGCCGTAACACTCTAAGGAGGGTGCCTGCCTGAGACTCTATCTCAAAAAAAAAAAAAAAAATTTCATTGTGCTCTCTCAATTTTAATACCATTTATGTGTTTACAATCTTATTATCAGAAATTTAATTATTACTTTGCTGTTCCCAAGAAAAACTCATGAAACCAAATAAAATCATGGTTATTTACAACTGTAAGCATGATAGGTTACACCTAGCAATTCATTTCTTGTTTGCTGTGTTCCTCAGATCACCATGTCTAATTTGGGGCTTTTGTGTTCAGATGTAGTGGGCTGAAGTGTTCCACTGTTTAATCTGAAATACTGAGATTTTTGATGTTTCAATTTAGGGCATGTCCACCTAGTAATCAATTAGAGCAGGAATATGAACATAAGAACCATGACTCCAATCACAGAATTGATTGGTAAGAAGAGAATAGAAAGATAAGAGGCCAACAAGACTGTCCTCTAATTCTATTATCTTTTCTGTCTTCCAAGAGTAGTGGAAAAAGAATAGTCTTTAAAAAAGACATTAAGAATTTTCTTCAACTATGAATTGGTTGTCTAAGTACTTGGGTATGTTTAAAGAATAGGTTTAAAGATTTGAGTGAAACAAACAAATAAGACAATTATTTTAAATTAATCTAATCCAACTGTAGTATTTAGGGACTCAAAAATAAGTTATTCTTCTCTTATTCATCTTTGTGTGCCTAGTACTTGGCACTCAAAAAATGTTCAATGAATATATTTACTTGGGATGATTATGACTCACTAATATAAAAACTATTCAGTTTTTGATCATTATAATATACTTACTATTATAACTATGATGCTTTAATAAAATACATCATCTTGCATATCAGCAAGAAATCTTTATCTCTGTTATTCCTCTTTGTGTGTTAAAATGAAATGTGTATTAAAGCATAAGTGTGACTCCAAACACTTTTTTCTGGGTAAACTCAGACTAAGATATAGGAACCAAAACTTAGTCTTTACAGACATTCTATTTTAAAATATATTACAAAGAATAAATGGAATTGAATGTCAAGAATGAATAAGTAAAAGCTTTTACTCATCTGGTTTACAACTTATATCAGCTAATTTTTCTAGATTTAAATTGATTAAATTTTTTGGTTGTTTCATCTCAAATGACCACACCAGAAGAGGGTTATTTGTCATGATTATTTATGCCTTTCCTTTGTCTTTTGGCTTAAAGGAAATGTTCAAATTTAATAAATATGAAGTTGTTACAAACTGTAGCAAAAACTATTAAATTAACTAATAAATTAAAATTGGTCATATGCTTGAAATCTTTATAGGAGATTTATACATTAGGGTAAAACAAAAAATACCCAGTTGAATTAAAAATAAATAAAATAACAGAGTTAAAATACAGAAAAATCTGATCATGCTGAAAATACAAACTACAAAAGCATAAAAATGAGCAATGCTTACACTATACCTTTCTATCTTTTTTTGTTTCCAAATATATACTAAACCCATAAGGAACATAAATGAATGACAAAATAATATAGGAAGTTTTTTTTTTTTGAGACAGAGTCTTACTTTGTTGACCTCGCTAGAGTGCCATGGCATCATAGCTCACAACAACCTCAAATTCTGGGCTCAAGCAATCTTCTTTCTTTAGCCTCCCATGCAGATGGAACTACAGGCATCCCACACAAAGCCCAGCTATTTCGCTATTTTCAGGGACAAGGTCTCACTCTGGCTCAGGCTGTTCTCTAACCTGTGAGCTCAGACAATCTACCTGCCTCCCAGAGTGCTGGGATTACAAGCATGAGCCATCACACCTGGCCATAACAGAAAGTTTAAAGACCCAGACTCTTAAATAAATAAGAAAAGGAAAAATATAGCCATAATCTGCCCTGATGATTCCTTACCATAATCTTTAGAATGGTAGTGCATCATGGAAGGTCTCTTCCGTATGGCCTATTAATATTTGTTGGGACTCTTCCAGGACTCTAAACTATCAACCACTTCTCTGGGATTGGGTTCAAAACTGCTATACTCCTTTCTAACTTTAAGAAGAACTTTCAACCTTAACAATCATTACTCAAACTTTCTCTAAGGTGGCACCCGTAGCTCAGTGGGTAGAGCAGTGGCAACATACACCCAGGCTGGCAGGTTTGAACCCAGCTCAGGCCAGCTAAACAACGACAATTGCAAGAACAAACAAAATAGCTGGGCATTGTGGCGGGAGCCTGCAGTCCCAGTTACTTAGGAGGCCGAAGCAAAACAATCGCTTTAGTCCAAGAGTTTGAGGTTGCTGTGAGCTGGCACTCTGCTGAGGGTGACATAGTGACACTCTCTCAAAAAACAAACAAAAAAAGCACCAAACAAAACAACTTTGTCCCCTACTACCTCCTTCATTTTTTACTATATTATTAATACATATGTCTGTCAGAAGGTAAGGATCGTGGCATAATTTAACCTTATTTCTTTTATTCCTTTTATCTAGCACAAAACTTCGCATACAGTAAAAGTTAAATAAGAGTAAACAAAAGAAAAAGCTAAAAAAGAGAAGCTTCAGCCTTACGTCTCACACCACCTATAAATACCCATGGTACAGTGCAATGATTTAAGAAGGAAGCAGGGAAATATAAAATATATTTTAGAAAATGATTTTATAGAAAATCATTTTGCAAGAAAATTATATGTACTTGATTTTCTTGATATTTAGCATTTTCTGGTACCTGAAATAAAGCCCAGAGCATAGACACATTGTAACTAGTTGGCTCACTATATAGAATTCTTCTTCTAGTGGGTTTGATAAAGCAATAAAAGGCCTACTTTTGTCTATGAAGTATGAGACACAACAGGAGGCAGCAGACGCATAGAAAGTGAAAAGTTAAAAAAAAATGAAAAAAAGCAACGAGTAAGAGCTGAAATGGGAAAGCAGAGCCCAATGGTAATTAGAAGGAATGGGGGCAGCTATCGTAGCAGCCAGCAGAAATTAGAAGCCATTGACAGAGGTGGCAAGTTGCAGACATTTTAGACCACAGAGAATGGTCAGCTATAAAGAGAACTGGGCTGCATGCCAACCAGCAGATTTTAGCAATCTCAAGAGAGAAAGAGAAGCTTCAGCCTTACGTCTCATACCACCTATAAATACCCATGGTATAGCGCAATGATTTAAGAAGGAAGCAATGAAGTATAAAATATATTTTAGAAAATGATTTTATAGAAAAACAGCTAAAAACAAAAGGCAGAATGTAATTGTTCGGCTATTTGAAACAAACACTTATCTAGAATGTTTAACCTTCCACAGGGTGCTAGACAGGTGAGGATTTATTAAACAAAGGAAAGAAAAAGGAACAAACACTGGCTGAATATCTGTCATATGCTGGAAGTTTTATGAACATTTCATTCTTACAACTCTATTACATAAATACCATTATTTCCATTTTCTTTTCTTTCTTTCTTTTTTTTCTTTTTTGAGACAGAGCCTTTCAAGCTGTCGCCCTGGGTAGAGTATCATGGCATCATAGCTCACAGCAACCTCCAACTCCTGGGCTTAGACGATTCTCTTGCCTCAGCCTCCCAAGTAGCTGGGAATACAGGCGCTCGCCACAATGCCCAGCTATTTTTTGGTTATAGTTGTCACTACTGTTTGGCCCGTGCTGGATTCGAACCCGCCAGTTCTGGTGTATGTGGCTGGAGCCTTAGCCACTTGAGCTACAGGTGCCGAACTCATTATTTCCATTTTCAAGCTGAGTAAATTGAGGCTTTGAGACATATAACTTGGCATTTAAAAAAAAAATCTACTACAATGTAAATAGTAGGTATAAGTCTATTTTTTTTTACTTTTCTGTATACTGTAATATTTTCTATCTTGAGCAGATACTACCTTTATAAAGAAAAAATGAAAAACCTTGAAAAATCAAGTTATATGGATTTACAATGTAGCAGTCTGGCACGTAGTAGCTCCCTGAAAACTAGCAGCAGTGCTGGAAATGTGGAATTCTGGAGCTAGAATTTTAGAAATCCAATCAAGTTGAGAGATATGGCAAGTATACTGGATGAGAAATACAGGTATCAAGTGTCGACAGGCTAAATCAGTAGAATCTAACAAGATGAAATCTATAGAGATAAACAGAGAATCCTGTATAAGCCACAAACTACGTATCTCAGGAGAAACATAAGTAGAAGACTCAAGAACTTTAGTAGAGAGTGAACTTAGTGTTGATGTAGCTACTCAAAAACAAATTAAATTTTAGGAAAGTGATAGTGGTTGTGGTAGTCAGAATTCTAAAGTGACCCCCCAGTGACTATGCCCGTGTTTAATCCCCTTGCCTTGAGTGTGGGTGGGACCTGTGAATATGAGATACCACTTCCACCACAGAGGGAAGAGATGGAATGGAAAAAGCTGGCCATAAAGAAGCAAACAGCCATGTCTGCTGTGTTGTGAATTGCCTAAGGAGAGGGATGATGAGTTTCTAGGAGGAAGAGTCTCAGTCTTATAACCACCAGTAATTGAATTCTGCCAGGATTCAGAATGAGCCTACAAAAGGACTTCTAACTCCAGAGGAGAATACAGATTAAGGAGGTCTTGAGCAGAGGACTCAGATGAGCCATGCCATAACTTCTGACCCACGGAGACTATGAGAAAATACATGTGTGTTGTTTTAAGCTGCTTAATTTGTGATAATTTGTTATGCATCAATAAAAATCTAATATGGTGCTATTCTTTGTTTGGGTCAGATGATTCTTGCAGTATTAGTAGTAATGAGCTCTGAGTGAAAAAATACCGTGAAAGGTATATATAAAGAGCCCCAAACAGGCTTTAGCTGGTAAAGTAACTTTAAATCACATCATATTAGGAATGAAAGAAAATATCTGAAAACAGAAGAGTTAAGTTGGCTTTTATATAGTTGTATGTTTAAGCATCAGGAAAAGGGTGAAAAAATTACAGGGAGTTAGATACTTAATTTTCTAACAGAAAGATCTTTTCAAACATTAGAAAGCCTACCTTAATATTCCTTGAATTCCCTATCTCTGAAAGTTTTCAAGCTTAGATGGATGACTTACTACTAGGCTTCTAAGCATTTCTGTAATAGATGGCCTGATTAACAACCTAAGACTATCTCTCTTACACATGTATATCTTTAAATATTGTACGTGTAAAAAGAAGTACTGTCTATTTTCAAACATAAAAAAGTTTGTAGTACCTGGTATATTACAGGCAGGCAGTAAATAATTGTTGAATGAATAAATGCACAAAAGAAAAAATAATGAAAGAATGATGACATTAACGTGCTAAGGCAGGGGTCCTCAAACTTTTTAAACAGGGGGCCAGCTCACTGTCCCTCAGACTGTTGGAGGGCTGGACTGCAGGTCCTGGGACGAGTCGGCTGCTAAGCAGGACAGGCAGCAGTGGCAAAAACACCCGGTGGGCTGGATAAATGTCCTCAGCAGGCCGTAGTTTGAGGATGCCTGTGCTAAGGTATAATGATCTTTCAATGTTTTCCAGGGGATAAATTAAAAATAAAACTGTGATGGTAATAAAGGAAGCAGCAGATATCTCTGGGAGAAAGAAATATGTCTTTTTCTAGCAAAAAAGTCAAAACAGAAAAATGGGAAGAGATCTGGACTGTGTGTATCTTGGCCCAAAATGAACTGAAATGCTTAATCTTGGAGTTCAGGTTGAGTTGGGAGGTATGTTAACTTGGGAAGAAATGTATGATTAGGAGGACTGAGGAAATGGGAGATACTAAAAGTTAATGATCTAGAGAAATTTCAGAATTTGAGGATGTGATAAGGAAGCAAGGTCCAAGGCATCAGTGTCAAGTAAGTTAAAATGAAACATAAATGAATATAACCAGGGTTTGGGAGTTGTACAGACAAAGAGTGGTAGGTGTCACTATGAATGCTAAAGTGCCAAATAAGATAGCATAAGATAAAATGAGAAAGAGAGAAGTTATAAGCCTGCCTCTCCCACTCATTAAAAAATCCAGTCAAAAAAGCAATCAGCAAAATATCATTAGGGATCAAAAATTTATTTACTTGTATTTACTAAGAATGTTATATTTATATCATTTATAGGTGGACAGCAAAATTTTTTTTTTAGAGTCTCACTTTGTCGCCCTCAGTAGAGTGCTGTGGCATCACAGCTGACAGTGACCTCCAACTCCTGGGCTTAGGCAATTCTCTTGCCTCAGCCTCCCAAGTAGCTGGGACTACAGGCGCCTGCTATTTTTTGTTGCAGTTTGGTTGGGGCAGGGTTTGAATCCACCACCCTCGGTATATGGGGCCAGCGTCCTACTCACTGAGCCATAGGCGCTGCCCAGCATCACTTCTTTTTAGCAATTTTATCTTTTATCTATTTTAGTTAATTCATTTCTTCTTATGAAGTCAGCTTTTAAAAATGAGTTTAACTTTTCTGTTAATGACAGGGTTTGTTAGATTCATATACTCTCGTTTATTAGTGAGCTTTCCTCTTTAATCCTGACTTCCCTGAAATAAAATCACTTCCTATTGTATCAGCTACTCCTTATATCCCTCACAAAGTTTTATTAATGTTTCAAATTCTTTTCAGTTTTTCCTCTGTTGCTGTAAAACTGATTTTTATTTCTAAGTCCTGAAGTCTTCAAGCTATCCTAAAATCACACAAATTTTATTTGCATTCTCCTCATTCCCTCCCTTCAACTGTGTAATTTTGATTTAATCAACCATGCTATATATTAATAGTGCAACTTTTTTGCAATAGTGTAACAAAGAGATGTTTCAATCCTCTTCAGAGACCTGTAATTTTAATGTTTCTTCCCAGTACTCCTTAACTCAACCTAAGAGACCCTAGGTTAGTGGTTCTCAACCTTCCTAATGCCACGACCCTTTAATATAATTCCTAATGTTGTGGTGATCCCCAACCACAAAATTATTTTCACTGCTACTTCATAACTGTAATTTTGCTGTTATGAATCGTAATGGAAATATTTGATATGAAGGATGTATTTCATTGTTCCAAATTGAACATAATTAAAGCATAGTGATTAATCACAAAAATAATACGTAATTACATATTGTGAAATATTTATTTCTACTTACAAATAAATGAAATTTTGTCTTGAAGCATGGTGTAGCATGGGTAACAGTCTTAATATAACAACAGTAAACTACATTGCTACATTTTGCAACAGTATCCAAGCCAACATCGATGGGAAGGTTGAGATTGCTTCTTTCTCACCAGATCAGAAATTCTCTGGGCAGTCTTTGCAAGAGCACAACAAAGATCATCTTCCACAACAAGTCTACTTCTGTATTTGGACTTGATAACCAACAAACTGGAAAACCCTGTTTCACAAAAATATGTTGTAAGAAATGGAAGAAGAAGGTGCAACATGGTCTCAGACAGAACAGGATATGACTGCAAACACTTGATCCAGAATTTTCTAACTGGCATTGTTGAGAAATCAGTTCTCACTGCATCGCTGTCAAGAAGTTCAATGAACTCCTCTTGTGCTGTCTCAGGAACATCTTCAACTTTGACTGTGAATGGGCTTCTGGCAAGTCCAAATGGGGTGTCAGGTAGATTTGGAAAGTACAGTGAAATTTTGTCTGCAAGCATGTGCAAATGTTCTCATTGTAATCCTTTTGTCTGGCTCAACGTCTTGTTCCTCAAAGAAAGTAGATAAGGTAGGCAACATGTAAATTTTATTTTCATCCAATTTTTTTTTTTTGCCAAAGCTGAAGTTTCATTTGGAATGATTGGATCTTTTCAGACAAATCGAGGCATGTTGCATTTGGTCCTTGCAGTGACAAATTTAACTCATTCAAGATGGCAAAGATGTCAACCAAGTAAGCTATTTTCTGCAGTTCACTTTTATTGCTGAAAAGTGCTTTGAACTGTGGTCTTGCTTTCTGATTAAAAAATGTTTTAGGTTCATCATGAAGCTCAAAACTTTTTAAAACTTTTCCTCTTGACAACCGTCTCACTTCAGTGTGAAATAACAGCATTGTTCCGTGCATCCAACTCATTGCACAGTTGCAAAAACAGTCGACTGTTTAAAGTGCTCCCCTTTACAAAATTGACAGAACTTATGATGCTTCATTACTTCTTGTACCTCTTGTGGCAGCGTCTTCCTTACTAATACTTGCCGATGAATCATACAGTAAGTTCCGATGATTTTTGGTAACTCATTCAGTACCAAATGCTGAAATGCAGATCGACATCCTAGCATAGCTGGAGCACCATCTGTGTAAACATCACAAACCTTTTCTCAAGAGATCTTAGGCTCTTTCAGAAATGAACCAACTGTGTCAAATACATCATGTGCAGTATGTTGTTTCAAGAGGTTTGCAAAAAAGAAACTCATCTTTAAAGTTGCCATCATTAATATACCTCCATGTAAACCAGTAACTGTGAACAGTTTGCAATGTCTGTAGATTCATCAAGCTGGATACTAAATATTGGAAGTGGAGCAGATTAAATTTCCTGGATTACCTGATCAAGAATATCAGCAGTCTTGTCATCTATTCTTCTGTGGACAGTGTTGTTAGATAAAGAAATTGCACTCAATTTTGTAACATTCGTCTCCATTCATAACTTGAACAATGTCTTTGGCCACTGTCAACAGTAAATGCTCAGCAATGGTGTGAGGTTTCATAGCTCTGGCGATTCTGAGTGCCACCAAACATGAAGCTCCAACAGCTGCTATGTTTTGTTTGTGGTACTTGCCACCAGTGTCAAGTCTAGCTTTATTGAGTCCATCAGCTTTGCTTTTAAAATAGTTGGTATCCTTGCTGGCGAAGCTCAGATGCTTGCTATCAAAAGGGTGTTTTAGTTTGTTTGGCTTCATAGATTCAGCTGATAGAACTTCACAACAAATAACACATAGTGGTTTCTCAATTCCTGCTGTAATTATTTAGATAAAACCATGCTGTAAAAAATCCTCACTATATTTTCTTTTCTTAACATTCTCCTCTACATGATCCATTGCCATGGGATGGTTTGCTAATGAAAATAACATACAATAGCTTTAATAATACAAAAGATGATACATGGCATAGTTCAGTCAATACAGTTCATTAAAGTTTCCTATGATTCCATTCTGTTTTTTTCCATACCTGTTACTATCACAAGGGGGCAGTATTCACATCAACCAAGCTGAATATAAAAAGACCGATCAGCATCCAGATTAAGTTCCTATGATACAGATTTTTTTTTGTAGTAGTTGATGATTTTACAGTATATGATTTTACATTTACCCAGTAATTATAATTCACGAAGCATCGTTTTACCTCTAATACTGTTGCTTTCAACACAGTAGCTGCTTTTAACAGAATAGCTGCTTTCATTTTTTCTTTTCTTTTTTTTTTGCAGTTTTTGGCTGGGGCTGGGTTTAAACCCGCCACCTCTGGTATATGGGGCCAGCGTTCTACTCCTTTGAGCCACAGGCACTGCCCCAGAGTAGCTGCTTTCAACACAGCAACTGTACTCTACACAGCAGCTGCTCTCTACACATGTGTGACTCCTCTGCATAAGTACATTTCGGCGCCAACCCTGTCACATACACCTGTATTTGTAAAGGGGCGTAAGTGATGGGGTTGGTGCGATGTCATCACACCGAGTACTCGTATATGGGCGGACCCACCTGGAGACGGTTAGAGGAGTGGTGTCTCAGTTCCGAAGACCATGGGAAATGTGTGTTTTCTGATGGTCTTAGGCGATCCCTGTGAAAGGGTTGTTCAACCCCTAAAGGGGTTGTGACCCACAGGTTGAGAACCGTTGCCTTAGTTCAAGGATCTGGGAAATCAATCCATATTGTCCCTTGTTTGAACCCAAATACAAATCCTTTATCAATGCTAGCATCCATGATTAACACAATGGTGTTTCTATTGGTACTCCTTTGTATTACCTTTCTCTCTAGTAACAGTATACTGTTACTAGATAAACAACTCTAAAAAACTCCTTATTTACTCATTTTATACACACACAAACACACACACACACATCTGAGCTCCTTAATCTGTTTATGGCTTCCACAGTCTGTTACCTATCCCTATCCTTGCCTCAGCATCCATTAAATATCACCTAGCCTTCACAGCTTCTGAGGGGTGACAATTCATTACTGACAATACCTCTAACCACTGTGGCTCCTATTACCCTTTTTGTCTATTACATCTCCCAAAGCACTTGCAGGGTATCTCTTAAGGCATCTGATTATAGTCTGTGAGTTTCTTACTGTCTCAAATGGTAAGTGACCTGAGGGCAGGGACCATTGCTTGTATTTCTTTTGTGTTGCCTAAGTATATTGTCACATCCAGGTCATGGAGTATTTAATAAAAATATTTGAGTTGAATTTAATAATCTTAGGGTATTTTTCCTGTGTTTGTATTACAGACTTTATTCTTATGGTAATCTATGTGCCAAATTTCTAATAATTATTCTCTTAATAACAATAATTAATTCCATGAACATATAGATAAATTCTAGGTATCTACTTCCATATAAAACTGAAAACAGGGTGGCACCTGTGGCTCAAAGGAGTAGGATACCGGCCCCATATGCCGGAGGTGATGGGTTCAAACCCAGCCCTGGCCCAAAACTACAAAATAAAATGAAATAAAATAAAATAAAATAAAACTGAAAATAATAAAAAGGTTTACTCGCAATCTAGCCATCTTTTTTTTGGTTGTTGTTTAAAAAGACAGAGTTTCCTTCTGTTTGCTCAGGCTGAAGTGCAGTGGTGTGATCATAGCTCACTGTAACCTTGAACTCATGGTCTCAAGCAATCCTCCCACCTCAACTTTCTGAGTAGTTAGGACTATAGACATGCCACCACACCTGGTTCACTTTTTTATTCTTTTTTTTGTTAAATTTTTTTTTTAATGAGTGCTATTTTATTTTTTTAAATTTGTTTTTGTTGTTGTTGTTGCATTTTGGCCTGGACTGGGTTTGAACCCACCACCCTGGGCATATGGGACCAGCACCCTACTCACTTAAACTCAGGTGCCACCCTAATTTTTTTATTCTTTGTAGAGATGGGGTTTTGCTATGTTGCCCAGGCTGGTCTTGAACTTCTGGCCTCATGTGATCCTCTTGCTACAGCCTATCAAAGCCTTGGAATTACAGGCATGCGCCACAGCTCTCTGCCCACAATCTATACATCTTTATGTCACTCAGTGGCTTATATTATATGTTAGATATCCATTTAATGTGGATGTTCTGTCAATTATCTACTAGAAATTAAGTTTTTCTGATAATGTAATGAGATGCCATTGCACATCTGTTAAGACGGCTGTTAATGATACATACAAAAATGTTGGCAAGGATGTAGGGAAAGTGGAATCCTCAAGCATTGTTGGTGGGAACATAAAATGTTGCATCTGTTATGAAAATGGTTAACTTCTAAAAAAACACTTCTGGGTAAATACCCAAAGGAAACAAAAGCAGGGCCTTGTCAGTTGCCTTTAGTAGAGTGTTATGGTATCATAGCTCACAGCAACCTCAAACTCTTAGGGCTCAAGAGATCCTCTTGCCTCAGACTCCCAAGTAGTGAGGACTACAGGTGCCTGCCATAACGGCTGGCTATTTTTAGAGACGGGGTCTCATTCTTGCTCAGGCTGGTCTCTAACCTGTGAGCTCAAACAATCCACCCGTCCTGGGCCTCCCAGAGTGCTATGAGCCACCATGCCCAGCCCATATACATGTATGTTTTAGGAGACAAGGTCTCTCTCTGTCACCCAGGCTGGAGTGCAATAACATGATCACAGTTTATTGTAGCCTCAAACTCCTGGACTCAGGGGACCGTTCTGCCTCCACCTCCCCAAGTGCTAGGATTACAGGCATGAGTCATCACACCTGTCTTTTGAACAGATATTTGTATACTCATACTCACAGCCTTATGGCACATAATAGCCAAAAGGTGGAAACAGCCTAAATGTTTATTAGCAGATGAATGGATAACGTAAGTGTAGTGTGTGTATACATACACATACACACAAGGATTATATTCAGCCTCAAAAAAGAATTAAATTCTGATGTATGCTACAACATGGATGAACCCTGAAGACATTCTAATCAAAAAAAGCCAGGCACAAAAGGGCAAATATGATTACGATTCCACTTATGTGAGGTACAATATGTAGTCAAACACATGGAGACACAAAGTAGAATAGTAGTTCCCACAGGCTGGGAATGACTGGGAGTTATTATTTAATGGGGACATAGTTTCAGTTTGGGAAGATAAAAACATTCTGGAGGTGGATGGTGGTAATGATTGCGCAATAATATGAATATTCTTAAGGCCAGTGAATTGTTTCCTTAAAGATGGCTAAAATGAGATTTTATATTACATATATTTTATCACAATAAAAAGTACAAAGTCCAAAAGATCTTAAGATATATTAAATTTGTAAGAACACAACTTTCTATTCCTTTCCTTCTGTTTCTTTCTGCTTTTTAATTTACTTTCAAAAGCCACAGTTTATGAGTTTAAAACTTTCCTTCACATGTGACTTAGTTCTGATCTGTCTATACTAATACAAATACAACAGGAATGAGATGTTAGTATCCTTGCTGTCTTCTGTTACACAGGAAGATGCTTCACCGTACAGTAGGTGAAAACAAGCTATACTCTAACTTTGGCAATGACTTCATGTTTACTTTTTTATCTATTGTGAAGTTATTTTACAAATCCATTACAGTTACTGGAGGCACTTTTAAAATGTTTTGGCTTTAAAGTAATCTTTGCCTTTTTCAGTCCAACTATGTGATTACTAATGGTAAGGCCTTGGTAAAATGGCTTTAAAGTTTTTTTACTCTATTCAATAAACCATCAATATTTGTATGTGTTATTGTTTACTTATATCCACAATCAACAGAGGAACTAATATTTAGAAGAAAAACCTTATATTTTATTTATTTATTTATTCATTTATTTATATTTGAGACAAGAGTTTCACTATGTTGCCCTTGGTAGAGTGCTGTAGCATCATAGCTCACAGCAACCTCAAACTCCTGGGCTTAAGAGATTCTTGCTTCAGCTTCCCAAGTAGCTGGGACAACAGGTGCCACCAATTTTTTTTGTTGTAGTTGTCACTGTTGCTTAGCAGGCCAGGGGCAAGTTTGAACCTGCCAGCCCCAGTGAATGTGGCTGGAGCCCTAACCACTGAGCTATGGGTACTGCGCCATATTTTATACTTTTTATGTATACCAAGAATTATACTAGGCATTTTCACATATGTAATTTAATCCTCACAAAAACCGTCTGAAGTAGGTATTATTATCCTAATTTTACAAAAGTGGAAATGAGATTCAGATATGATTTGCCTAAGTCACACAATGAGAAAGCAGTATAATCCTAATTTGAATGTCCATCTTTCTGACTCAAAACCTCATGTGAAAATATGTAATAGTTGGCTCGGCACCTGTGGCTCAAGCGGCTAAGGTGCCAGCCAGATACACCTACGCTGGTGGGTTTGAATCCAGCCCAGGCCCACCAAACAACGATGGCAGCAACCAAAAAAATAGCCCGGTGTTGTGGCTGGTGCCTGTAGTCCCATCTACTTGGGAGGCAGAGGCAGGAGAATCGCTTGAGCCCAGGAGTTGGAGGTTGCTGTGAGCTGTGATGCCACAGCACCCTACCCAGGGTGACGGCTTGAGGCTTTGTTTCCAAAAAAAAAAAAAAAGAAAAGAAAATATACAATAGCCCATTAAAAGGAGAGATCCAGGGTTTAGGACCAAGGTCTGAACCACAGATAAAGATCTGAAAAACATTAGGCCAAAGTGAACAGTGTTAATGAGGTAATCTAAACATTTTTAGAGTTTGTAGTGAGAGGTGGGCGGAAGGTGAAACCTGTTATTTAAGTAGCAGATAGATGAAAATAAGCCTGATGAAGAATGATCCAACAAATGAGTTGAACCAAGTGAGTTGGCCCTCTTGAAGCCAAGAGAGAGAGACTGTCAAGGAATGAGTAGCTAGTAGTATAAAAAAGTCAAGTACATAAGCCAAAGTATCCCCTCCTAGAAGACTGAGGCAGAAACAAATCACTTTCTAAGCTATAGTGACTGAATCACTTCATGTGTTTTTCTATTACAGCAGCCATCCTACTGTACCACCAATGTGCTTGTCTATCATTCCAGGTTGGGGTGAGTCTTGTGTATTATTACTACCTAGTGGGTCTAGATCACTAGCTAGCTACATCAAATGGTCAAATGCTTACTGAATGAATGGGCTTAGAGCTACTTAAATCTAGTGGGTAGTACTAAAGAGAGAAAGCAAAAAATCCTTGCTTAGAATAAGCCAATACTCTGGCTGACTGGTTAAATTCCTAGATGTGAGGCCCTGCTCTTAGCCTTCCTAAATGGAACTTACATGACAGAATCTTTTGCTTAGCTGGATTCATGGCTTTGGCGCTCATAGCCAGGCTTGCCCTGTTTTTACCTGTAGTTTTGAAAATTACATAAAAGTGCTAACATATTCCAAGGTTAACAACAATAGATGCCAAAGGTGAGGAGGGGAGAAGCTTCTTTAACAAGAAACAAACCATTATATTAATAACAATAACAGTATTACCAGTAACAATGACAGTAATTATATTCATGAGCTTTACTACTTCTAATAGAATGACAATGCCCTTTTTTCTCCACATGTACATGTATATATACCAAAACACACATATATTTGGTAATAAAACTCAGATTATTGAGCCCTAATAGTTTTATTATAAACACAATACTACATATATTTCCACTTAATATTATTTATATTTAACTATATTGCTATTGTATTTCAAGACCTCCTACCAGGCTAAACTTTCTCCTTACAGAACTTGAATTGGTATCTACCCTACATAGGTATATATACACATAAACATACCTCTTCTCTGTTCTACTAAACATTAAAGTAAAAGTCGCTTTAAGCATCATTGTATTAAGAGGTCAGATAATCAGTATTTTTCTAAAAACGTAATTATTCTATGTGCTAGAGAAATCTTTATGACTATCCTGACTTCCTTCAATGAAGCACAGCATTTGAAATTGTGAAATAGTGTCCTTGAAAATTAGAGGTTTGCCTCATTTCGCAAAAGGTTCGTTCCTAAAAATTCAGGTGCATATCAAGTCACACTTTAAATACTCTGGGGAATTATAATATTTATTGATAAATCCTTTTTAAAAAAAATAGCATACCTTTTAATAGTGTGAATAATTATCCTTTTTCAATTGGAAAGGCAAAACAGTACAGCACTAGGTTTCTCAACCTTTAAATATATATGCTTTCTTCATTTAAACAAAAATCTCATGCCCTTTAAACAATTTATATGAAAA
This sequence comes from Galagoides demidoff, assembly GCA_963574575.1. Taxonomy (NCBI): domain Eukaryota; kingdom Metazoa; phylum Chordata; class Mammalia; order Primates; family Galagidae; genus Galagoides; species Galagoides demidoff. Next base: position 1,202 of record CAUYQV010065645.1, on the reverse strand, counting down.
ATTTCACATATACACAAAAATGGATAATATGAACTTCCATGTAACCATCTCCCAGATTCAACTATAAAAACTTTATTTCATTGATTCCTTTTTTTCCTTACTAAAGTACTTTAAAGCAAATTCCTGATTTTGTATCATTTCTCCCACATACCTCACTATGAAACTCTTAAAACATGAGAATTTACTTATCTAACCACAATGCCAAGATTTCCTGACTATGTTTAAAAAATTTTTTTAATAGTTGATTTCTGGTAAGGAGGATCCAAACAAGGTCCACACTTTACATTTGGTTGTCAGATCTTTTTCTTAAGTAATTTTCTCCTTCATTTTTTTTTTTTTTAAATACCACTGACTTGTTATAGAAACAGAGTCAGTTATTCAGCAGAACATTCGAGTCTGGATTTGTTGATTTACTTTTTTTTTTGATATTTACCACATTAGCACACGTATTTTTTACAGGTAGTATTAGATTTGGGTTCATTATTTTATTGTAAAAATACTTTAGAGGTATATTCCATACTTCCTACTGAGGAGGGACCTTAAAGAGTGGATGGCATTTGAAGAGGGTATGGGTAGACACAGGTGTGAAAGGATAAGGCAAAAATATAGGCAAAAAGCCAAAACCAAACCAAAACAAACAAAAAACATGAGTAAGGTCATGGATGGGGGTAGAATATGTCATATGTTCAAGGGAAGAAAGTATATTGGCTAGAGATAGGTTTTAAAAAGAAATTTTTTTTTGTATTAATACCCTTGAATAAGAGCTCACCAATGCTCCTCCATCCCCCACCACCCCCCAACATATGTTTTTCTCTTATATGGGCACATAGTTGTTTTTCTATTGGTTTCATATTAGTTTTGAGTATACCAGATACCTGCTTTAAAGTCAAGGTTTTCAACTCTGTTCATGGCACTTTAAACGTAGGCTCTAAGCCATTTAATTCTCTAAACCAGCATTTCTAGGGATAGAGGCTAAGGTAACTTTATTTTTACAAAGTTCTTAAGAAAATTCAATACTGTGCCAATCTTACTGGCCTAGATAATTGTGTACATATTGTAGGTAGCTTGTTCTTGGTATGTCAAGCTCATTCCTATTTTAGGGATTTTTAGCATGAGTTATAGGAACTTCTCTTCACTGAATTACTAGCTTAACTATTATCATCTCAGTGAAGTCTTACATATCACTTTTTCTTTTTTTTTTT
>CAUYQV010065638.1:0-24385 GCA_963574575.1 Galagoides demidoff | reverse complement strand
AAAAATGGCCGGGCGTTGTGGTGGGTGCCTGTGGTCCCAGCTACTTGGGAGGCGGAGGCAGGAGACTCGCTTGAGCCCAGGAGTTGGAGGTTGCTATGAGCTGTGATGCCATGGCACTCTACCCAGGGGGATAGCTTGAGGCGCCGTCTCAAAAAAAAAGTTTTTTTTTGGTGTGGATTATGTTTATATATATTCGAATATTATAAAATACTGGTCTGTCCTAGTGTACGTTGTCAGTAATCATTTTAATTCATCTCAGAAAGTGTTTTTGTAACTAGCTAAGTCCAAAGTTTGTCCTTCAAAGAAAGTAGTAGAAAAGGCTGACGCATTCTCACAAATTCAAATTTCTGATGAACTTGGAGTTTAAATACCATTGGACTAGAACTTCCAGGACTTTAATTAGAAAGCCAACATGTTCATGAGTATTGATGACCTGACTTCAAACAGAACAGTAATCAGTTACACGGAACCAAGCTGATTTGTTACAGCTTTTTCTTTGAAACATTGCTGATTCTCTCTGTGTTCTGTTTTCCAAAAGTCAAGAAAATCATTTTCTGTCTTTTGAGCTATTTGTAGCTTTCAAAAATGTATGTACTTATAAGCAAAATTTGAAACATTTATTTTTCTCTCTTCTTGATTTCTCCAGAATCTGAAAACCATTTATAAGTATTCTTATTTCTGATAATACAGTTATTTGCATAAGTTCAATAAGAATCTGTTTTGTTCTATAGGACATGATGAAGGGAACTGGTTATTTTACCAAGGCTTTGACTAGAATAGTATTTTCAGAGGTGTCTAGACTGCATTAAGGAATTAAGGTTGACTTTATGAGGCCAATAAAAAAGCTCGTTAGAAAGACCAGCCAGATACCTCAATAACAATAACAAAATCAATAACATTTCCTGAGCTGTAGTGAGTAAAGAATGTCACTTTCTGAAATGTCTGGGAATTACAATTTGCTTTGGGACCTCAAGAGAAGAGAAACTTACCCAAGGCATATAGGTATCTAATAGCACAGATGAAACCTGGGCTTGTGAGTGGCTTTCAAGTCTAACCTGAGTTTCCTTATAAAAGGTTCCAGCAAAGCCAATTTTAAGCAGAAGAAAAGCCTATCTGGCTAATAATTATTCTTGCTGCACTTTATGCAAATAATCAGACCCAGTATACTGAAAGTATAGTTTATTTTTGGCAATTAAATTAGTTCTGCTATAATTTGTTTTTAATAAAGTGAGAAATAGGAGAGAGAAAAATGGTTCAAAAAAAAAAAAACAACTGTGGCCCACCTGTATTAGATTCCAGCCCTGTCAATGAAACATAGCTGTTTAACTACACTGATCTGTTAAATGGAACTAAGAGACTGGCCAAAGAATATAGAATTATATATAGTAGTTATATTTTCTTTGAAGTTTTAAGGTTCAACAAAGATCGCCTGTTGGCTATACTGGAAAAATTTGTGCAGTATTAAACTCTATCTGCTGTGTCTATATAGATGCCTCAGGAAAAACTGGAACCTGAATAAAAATTTCCCAGTAAGTGGTGTGGTTGTAGCACAGCTTTACAAGTGGCCCCACACACAACTGATGTTCAGTAATACTCATTTGAATTGCCCAGAACTTTGGATCAGTTCTTTAGGGACTCTTTTTTTTTTTTTTCTGTAGGGACTCTTAAAATCAGGTAATATCAGGCTCAGCGCCTGTGGCTCAAGCAGCTAAGGTGCCAGCCACATACACCTGAGCTGGGTGAGTTAAATCCAGCCCAGGCCCGCCAAAATAACAATGATGGCTGTAGCCAAAAAATAGCCTGGCGTTGTGGCAGGTGCCTGTAACCTCAGCTACTTGAGAGGCAGAGGTAAGAGAAGGCTTGAGCCCAGAGTTGGAGGTAGATATGATGCCACAGCACTTTACAGAGTGACAGCTTGAGGCTCTGTCTCAAAAAAAAAAAAAAAAAAACAAAAACCAAACAAAAGGTAATATCTTAAGTACAACACTAAGACTGTAAGTAAGAATACTAATGTTCTCGTTGTGTGAACCATAGCCTAGAAAACCAGAACTTGTTGTAGGTGATTGCTAAATGGTTTCATTCTCTTACCCTGGACCCAACTTTGACTTTGTTCTTGTCACTGTAGGAAAGCCAGAAAGCCACACACATATGCAGGGTGACTGAGGTCATGCAGAAGGCAGATGAAGGCCCTGGGGATTTCTATGAAAGACTGTGTGACACATACAGACTAGCCAAACCATGGTATGAAGCCATGAAGGGGGAAGAAAAGGGGCCAATTGAGCAGAAATCTAACACCAAAAGCCTTCAAGAGGCTAAAGGAAAAACTGCAGGTAGCCCCGGTGCTAGGCCTCCTTGACCTGGCCCGGCCTTTTGAACTGTATGTGTGAGAAAGAAATAGAACAGCTGAGGGAATGCTCATCTAGAATGTAGAATCCTGGGTGACGCCTGTAGTCAAAGGAGTAGGGCACTGGCCCCATATACCAGAGGTGGTGGGTTCAAACCTGGCCGTGGCCAGAAACTGCAAAAAAACCAAAGAATATCCAGAATGTAGAATCCTGGACAATATCAGTTGTTTATCTTTCTAAGCAACTTGATGGGGTCTCGAAAGGATGGACCCTGTGCCTAAGAACACTTGCAGACACTTCCATGCTGGTGCAAGAGGTTGATAAGTTGACTTTGGGACAAAACCCAAGAGTCTGAGTACCATATGCAGTGGTCAGTCTTATGAACACCAACAGGCACCAGTGGCAGACCAACGCGTGCCTCACCAAATATCAAAGCTTGCTGTGTAAAACTCCGAGGTTGGTTAGAGAGGTTGTACGTATGAGGCAATGCACTTAGGACAGAAGAAAAAAGAAAATTAAGAAGCTTCTGGGGAGATACTGCTACATTTCCCTCTTGGCCACCCTTGCCAAGAAAGTGAGCCAGCATTGTGTGACATGCAACAAACACAATGCCGAACAGGGACCAGCGGTGCCTCCTGAAATTCAGTCCTTTAGGGAAGTGCCTTTTGAAGATGTGGAAATGGACTGTTGAGTTGTCCCGATGTGGAGGAAACTGGTACTTCCTAGCTCTGGTCTGCCCGTACTTGGGACAGGTGGAAGCCTTCCCTACCAGGGTAAAGAGGGCTCATGTTGCCCAGACAAATCATCTCATTGTAGCAGGAACCAACGCAGACAAAAGACTCCAGGCACCAGTTGGAAGAGGAAGCGACTTTATTCATCGGCCAGAAGACTCAGTGGACTAGTGTCCTAAAAACCAAGCCCACAGACTTAATCTCCTGCCTTTCTTTTATACATTTTTAGGGCTTGGGTGCACATGAAAGTCGTGAAAGATGTGAGAGACGAGAAAGTCTTGTGATTCAGGGGAAGGTCAGGTTGGCCTGTGCCCTTGGTACCGGGCTACCTGTCGTCAAAGGCGACAGAAGGTTAGTGAAGTTACAAGGTTACTACACAGGTCCAGCATGTACCATGTGAAGGGCATACAGGTAACAGAGACATCTGCTGCAATAGTAATTAGTGGGGGGCTTTCCTACATGTCACAGACTGTCGGGCTAATGCCTGTAAAGAGTTATTAGGGCAAAATGTAGCTCTGCTTTTACTCTCTTGCCTCACCATGGTTTGGGTTGCCACTCTGGTTTGGATCTGACAATGGACTGGCCTTCATTATAGAGATAGTGTAAAGGACAGCTAAAACCTTGACTCTCACCTGGAAACTACATGTGGCATATGGGCCTCGAAGCTCAGGTAGGGTAGGGTACATGAACAGAACCATAAAAGCAGGCACTGGTAAACTCTGCCAGCAAGCAAAGCTTAATTTGGTACAGGCCTTGCCCCTGGTCTTGTTCAATATTAGCTGTAACCTTTCTAAGAGTTCAGGGTACTCCCTCATGAGATATTGTCTAACAGGCCTCCAGCAATCCTCTACAATTTACTAGGGACTCCTAAAAGAACTGGGAGGGACTGAATTGAACAGGCAGTTAGAAGCCCTGGAAATAGTAGCAAAGAAGATCTCCATTTGGGCAATTAACCACGTTCTGTTTAGTCTTTTGTGTCTGTACACCCTTTCTCTCCAGGGGATCAAGTCTAGGTCAAGATCAGAAATGTCCCCCTCAAACCAAGGTAGAAGGGACCCTACACCTACATCCTGACCACATCCACAGCAATGAAGGTGGAAGGGATCCTCGCCTGGATCCATCACAGCAGGCTGAAGAGAGCTTCACTGCCCGTGTGGGAAGCAAAGACAGATCCAGCCAACTCCTGCAGGGTAACTTTTAAGGTGGTCAACATGCTCCAGCCACATACTGGGAACTGGCTGGTCAACGCAGGGCTGAAACCTGCGGGAATTCCTCACAGAACTTGCATTATTGGACTTTGGACTTCAGAAAAGGGGGAGGAGGAATGTGATCTGTGCACCCACACCACTAAAATAGGACAAAAGGTGACTCTTTTATAGCTTTTATGAATGCAAAGGCACCCAGAAGGGAGCTTGCATTCTTTTTTTTTTTTTTGCAGTTTTTGGCTGAGGCCGGGTTTGAACCTGCCACCTCCGGCATATGGGGCCAGCACCTCACTCCCTTGAGCCACAGGCACCACCCAGAAGGGAGCTTGCATTCATAATCAGACACAGTACTCAACACGTAACACAAAGAACGGTGAAAACCCTCATCTATATTACAACTCCACGGAATCCCCTACCACGGTGCAATCAAGGCCTAGACAGATGACCCGAAAGGAGTCGCAGTCTCCCTGAGTGCTATTCATGAGAGAGAGAGAGAGAGAGAAGCCCAGCCACGTGGCTCAGAAGTTTAGTGTCTGCAGCGCCATGCAAGGGTGCTGCTGCAGAAGGAGTTGGGAAAGAAACCATAGGACAGATCAGAAAGACCTCTGGCCTCAGATGTCATAGAAAAGTGGTGTCAGCTGAAAATGTATGATAGAAGGCACCTGAGACAGTGAGGGCTGCAGCAAAGAAATGCTGTGTTCAAAAAGACAGTAATGATAGTGCCCATAGCTCAGTGGGTAGGGCGCCGGCCACATACACCAAGGCTGGAGGGTTCAAACCCAGCCCGGGCCAGCTAAAACAACAATGACAACTGCAACAAAAAAATAGCCAGGTGTTGTGGCAGGCGCCAGTGGTCCCAGCTACCTGGGGGGCTGAGGCAAGAGAATCGCTTAAGCCCAAGAGTTTGAGGTTGTTGTGAGCTGTGTGACACCACAGCACTCTACCAAGGGTGACATAGTGAGACTCTGTCTCAAACAAAAAAAAAGTAATGGAGACAGATTGCTCCATAGGGTCAGTGTAAGCTCTTGAGCTAGTCTTGCAAATTAATAACCAAGTAAAAGTCATATGAGGCATAGTAAAGAAAAACCCAGTACAGATGTGGGATAGATAAAGCCCTCAAAACCTGTAGAGGGACTGATTTTCAACCCTTAAAGAATTTAAAAACCTTACTAGAAGGAGTACTAGTCATCATCAAAGTTAGCTTAATTATGCCCTATCTCCTACCACTAGTAGTCAGGGCTATACACTGGATAATTGAGACAGATGTAAAAACAAAACGGCTCAGAGCCTGTGGCTCAAGTGGCTAAGGTGCCAGCCACATACACCTAAGGTGGCGGGTTCAAATCCAGCCCGGGGCACCAAACAACAATGACGACTGAAACAAACAAACGAAAAAAAATAGCCAGGTGTTGTGGCAGGCGCCTGTGGTCCCAGCTACTTGGGAGGCTGAGGCAGGAGACTCACTTGAGCCCAGGAGTTGGAGGTTGCTGTGAGCTGTGATGCTACAGCACTCTACCCAGGGGGACAGCTTGAGGCTCTGTCTCAAATAAATAAATAAATAAATAAATAAAAGCTCATCACACCTGTCTTATATGAAATGCTACAGCTCCTGCAGGAGCAAGCTGATAGTGAGACCCCAAACTAAAATACATATGGAGTCTCAAAAAGGGGGATGAGAGAGGATACCCAGAAAAAGTAAGGCCTAAGAGAACAGAGGTCATCTCAAGGAGACCCCAAGGATACACTTGTGAAGTCCTCTCCATGGTGACTCAGCTCTTAGGAATTTATAGATTTAGCTTCCTAGGACCTAGCTAACCCTTAGTTTCGCTTCTGTGATTCTGTAAAAGCTGGAGCCAGCTTATCCAGCTTGATTCAAACTGACCAATTAGACAGGTACCCATGGGCTGGAATTTTTTGACTGGGGATAAAAAGAAGACTGAGCCAGTCGGAGAGCACCACCATTTTGAATTCTTCTGTGCCATTGCTCAGCCTGCTGAAATAAAGCCCTTCCTCTTTTAAACATGGTGTTTAGGTGTTTTTTCTCTCCATCAGGCCTCATCTTCCTGCAACAATTATAATTGGGAAGATTAAGTTACGATATAGTCCTGGGTGCAAAAGAGAACTGTCTAGTAACTTTTATCCTGGAGAGAAATAAGCTGGGGACAGAGTGTAAAGATTTGGTACTTTTATAGAGGGAAGCATTTGTGAAAAGAGTCAATTTCCTCCCCAAAGCCAAAGATAGGGACACCAGAGAAATTCTAAGTTTTTAAAAGTATAACTTTTGTTTGTTTGTTTGTTTTTGAGACAGAGTCTCACTTTGTTGACCCTGGTAGAGTGCCCTGGCATCCTATCTCCCAGCAACCGGCAGGTGGATCACCTGAGCTCACAGAGTTTGAGACCAGCCTGAGCCAGAGTGAGACCTCATCTCTAAAACTAGCCAGGCATTATGGTGGGTGCCTGTAGTCCTAGCTACTTGGGAGGCTGAGGCAAGAGAATTGCTTAAGCCCAAAAGTTTAAGGTTGCTGCGAGCTGTGATGCCGTGGCATTCTATTGAGGGCGACAAAGTGAGACTTTGTCTCAAAAAAAAAAAGGAAAGGAAAGAAACACACATCTCTGAAGACTTTTTACTAGTGAACAAAACTATCCCACATTGCCAGCTTGCCAGAAACCTCTTCTAGTCACTCATCTCCTAACCCACGTGTACCCAAGTATAATACATATGTTAACTTTGCCTGTTTGGGGACTTCATGTTCATGGATTGTACAATACGTGCTCTTCCGTGGGTGGCTTCTTATCTTAACAATATGTTTCTGGGATTCTCCCCTATTGTGTTCATTTTCACTGCTGTACAGAATCGCCTTGCGTGCATAACCCCAGTTGACTCATCCTACTGTTGATGAACATTTGAGTGGTTTCTAGATTGGGCAGTAGTCATACGTATGCATTTCTGAGGGATGCATTCCTAGGATTAAAATTAATGGGTCACAGGGTATACCAACTTTCAGTTTTAGCTATTAACTAGCAATTTTTCCAAAAAGCTTATACCAACACACATTCCAACAGCAGCGTAGGAAAGTTCTGTTTACTCGCAACTGTACCAACATCTGCCTGTCTTCCTCCCTCCCCACAAGGTCACTCTACCTGATTATTTATTTATTTATTGAGACAGAGCCTCAAGCTGTTGCCCTGGGTAGAGTGCTATGGCATCATAGCTCACAGCAACCTCCAACTCCTGGGCTCAAGCGATTCTCCTGCCTCAGCCTCCCAAGTAGCTGGGACTACAGGCACCTGCCACAATGCCGGGCTTTTTTTTGGTTGCAGCCGTCATTGTTGTTTGGCGGGCACAGGCTTGATTCGAACCTGCCAGCTCAGGTGTATGTGGCTGGCGCCTTAGCCACTTGAGCCACAGGCACGGAGCCTGATCATTTTTAACTGTTGATATGGGTATGGAGTGGTGTGGCATTGTGATGTTAATTTGTATTTCCTTCACTATAAATGAAGTTGTATTACGAATATCTTCTCCCAGTCTGTAAGTTGTCTTAGTGATGTCTGGATGAAAGGAAGTTCTTAAATTATAAATTTGCATAAATTATCAATTTATTTTATTATTGGTTAGTAGGTTTGGTGTTGTGTTTAGGGTATTTGTACTTATTCCATGTTACTAGTAAAGTTTTGAGGTGTCTTCAACAAGAAGAGGCTGATATTTCCATTTCCCATTTGAATGTTTCCTCAGTTCCAAACTTGCTGACTGCCCTTATGGTATGAATTTAGAAGAATTCTCTTTTTGATCCACTGCAAAGAATTGTAGAATTTAGAGGCGTTTTTCTAGAGGCATTTTTGAATATTGGGAAGAGTTGATACAGGGACTACAGAGAATTCCTGGATGATAGATCCTGTCCTACAGTGCTTAGCGTTGGGATCCCTAAGAGATTGAAGGCTGTAGATTGCTGTGGAACTAGAGATGAGGTCTATAGATCTAGCCCCGGGGCTAGAGGTGCATATGTATCAGAAGTCAGTGTTCACCCCTGCCAGTTGGAAGTCAACTGACGGACACAGCACGTCTTGCAAGGGGCTACCAAAGCATAGGGGGATGAGTTTCTCGTGTTGGGGTGCCCGTGCATCCTCACTGACAGTGACCTTGCCTGTTTACCTTCTTCTTCTTCTTCTTTTTTTGCAGTTTTTGGCTGAGGCTGGGTTTGAACCCGCCCATCTCTGGTATATGGGGCTGGCGCCCTACTCCTTTGAGCCCTGCCTATTGACCTTCTTGAGCCTCCTGCCCCACCATCCAAAGACCAAGCCCATAGAAAAGAAAGAGGAGTGTGTAAAGAAAGCTGGGACCACAAGTCTAGTCTGTCTCAGAAGGTAGTATGTTTTGAATTAAATATGAGATTAATGTTTTAAAAGAGTAGAACTAAATCCCACTACTTAGACAATAAGTGTTTTTTTTTTATTTGTTTGTTTTTGAGACAGAATCTTACTGTGTTGCCCTCAGCAGAGTGCCATGGCGTCACAGCTCACAGCAACCTTCAACTCTTGGGCTTAAGTGCTTCTCTTGCCTCAGCCTCCCCAGTAGCTGGGACTACAGGCGCCCACCACAACGCCCAGCTATTTTTGGTTGTAGTTGCCACTGCTATTTTAGCTGGCCCAGGGCCGGGTTTGAACCTGCCACCCTTGGTATATGGGGCCGGCACCCTAACCACTTAGCTATAGGCGCCGAGCCAAAGAGCAGCCTTAAGAGAAGGAAAGCCAAAGCCTGGTTTGTAACAGGCTGGAAATCCGCCCTGGAAAGCTGAAGCCCCAACTGCACCTGTGAAATGACAAACAAGCCTGACCGTGAGTTTGGTTTATTTACAATAAGGAACAAATCAATAGAATTATTTCACATTCTTCTTCACACTTCAACAGAAGTAAACCATAAACAGCCATAAAGCTTTCTAAAGAATTGGTGTACATAGAAGAATTTAATAAACAGTAAAGAACTCAACAAAAGGAAATTAAAAATAAGGAGTAAAATGCTTTTTAAAAAGCTAAAAAACAACTTCAAAGATGTTGAAAGAATAAGTACTAAACCCACATGTCCGTGACAAATAAATTGCACTCAGAGGCCAGGGTACAAATAAAAATTATTCATTAACCTGTACTGTAGCATTTGTTCCATGTTATTCTAACCACCGAATTGTGCAGTAGTGGCAGTGAACTCTCAACTTGAGCATCTAATAATTTTTTTTCTTTTTTTTTGGCCGGGGCTGGGTTTGAATCTGCAACCTCTGGCATATGGGGCCGGCGCCCTACTCCTTTGAGCCACAGGCGCTGCCCGAGCATCTAATAATTTAACAGCCATCCCTGCTTTGCCACTTGCAAGAAGGAAAGAAAAAGGGTTATGGGAAAAATGGTAAACTGATGGCAAGACTGGGCATAGAATTCATCTGCCATTTGAACTGGGCAGCAAGCGTCCCACGGACCTCGCTGCTGAAGACACATAGCTTTTATGGTACCAGATGAGAAGGTCTGAGGCGATGGTCCACTATTTGGACACTCTCGCTGCTTTTTCTGATAATGGGTCCACACCTGTATTCCTTTTCCATAAATAAAACATCCAGTTGTTTGCTCACCCCACTCACCAGGCAAAGAGTACTAGTCCATGATGGAAACCACACTCCAGGCAATGGGTTTGGGGTATTATTTACTAGGATGCCAAATGACAAAATATGCAGTTAGTCAAGTTTAGAAGCAAGGTCAAGGAATGAAAAATCAGTTTGAAAGATTGTTTAAATAGTTGCTATTGGAAACAAATTCTGGGTTGAACAAAGTTTTGAACCAAATTCAAGTCTTCTGGGCTGGAATTATTATTAATTATTATTATTATTTTACAAAAGTGATAGAACTCAGTGCCAGTGAAGGATATGTATCTTATTTTGTGGCTTCCCAGGATATTCCAGCATATGGGGAATTTCCTACTAGTGAGTGCACCTCCCTGAGGAGAAGGCTGAAACTTGCTTTCCCAGGCTCCTTTGAAGCTAGGGCCCACACACCGCAGAGGCTCCTACCAATCCCTGGAACAGCTGTGAGCTGCTTCAATTTGAAAGTTAGTAATGGGGAAAGCAAGGCATCTCATGGAATGTATTATGGTAAGGAGAGAGGTGTGAGGCAAATCTAGTTCTTGAAGGTGGTGACGATAGAAGTATGTCCCAGCTAGAGCAGTGACTGTTCCCAATGGAAAATGCATTGTTTCCAGTTAAATAGCTTCTAAGCTGGATGCTCTACTCCTTCCAGATTTGAACTACTCAGTATCCTATTCAAAAATTCTTCTTTTGGGGTGACGCCTCTGGCTCAGTGGGTAGGGTGCTGGCCCCATATACCGAGGGTGGTGGGTTTGAACCTGGCCCTGGCCAAACTGCAACAAAAAATAGCCAGGCATTGTGGTGGGTACCTATAGTCCCAGCTACTTGGGAGGCTGAGGCAAGAGAATCACCTAAGCCCAGGAGTTAGAGGTTGCTGTGAGCTGTGACTCCATGGCACTCTATCGAGGGCAATAAAGTGAGACTCTGTCTCTAAAAAAAAAAAAAAAAATTCTTCTTCTTTGTTTATTTTAGAAATTGGATCCTGCTCTGTCACCTCGGCTAGAGTGCAATGGTGCAATCATGGTCCACTGTAATCTCAAAAGGGGGCTCAAGTGATCCTCTCAGCTCAGCCTCCTTAGTAGCTAGGACTACAGGCACATACCACAATAGCTGTTTTGTTTTGTTTTTTTGACACAAAGTTTTTTGTTTTTTTTTTTTTTTTTGAGACAGAGCCTCAAGCTGTCCCCCTGGGTAGAGTGCTATGGCATCACAGCTCACAGCAACCTCCAACTCCTGGGCTCAAGCGAGTCTCCTGCCTCTGCCTCCCAAGTAGCTGGGACCACAGGCACCCGCCACAACGCCCGGTCATTTTTTGGTTGCAGCCATCATTGTTGTTTGGCGGGCTCGGGCTGGGGATTCGAACCTGCCACCTTAGGTGTACGTGGCTGGCGCCTTAGCCGATTGAGCCACAGGCGCCAAGCCATCACATAGTTTCTTGAACTAGTTTCTAATTCATGGTTCTCTAAAAACTATCAAATTACATCACTCTCCACTCCTTCTCATCTTGTTCTTAGGTTTAGTCTACTTTTCTTAGATTTGTTCTACTTAAATAATGAGAGAGAACAAAAAAGAGAGAGAGAGAGAAAGGGGAGAGGGAGGTGCTGATGAAATGCATCTACATTGCTGAACAAATTAACCACAGTAGCCATTTCACCAGCCACTGCAAGGCCCATTCTGGACCAACCAGTCTGCACAGCTATTAATAGCAGCACTAAAGATGGCTCAGCTATTAATAACAGTAATGACAGCTACATTTCACTGAAACTTACCCTATGATGGGTTCCATGTTGAGTGTGTGACGAGCGTATGTACCTCACTTAAACCTTGCAAGGCAGCTTTAAGATAAACACTATTACCATCCCCATTTTAAAAAGGAAAAACCTGAAGCTCAGGGACATAATTACTTTGCTCTTGTTCACAAAACCAGAATGGCTCAGAGTCGGCGTTGGGACCACGTCTGGCTTCATGGGTGGGAATCGTAAACATGGTGAGAAGTTACTAACCTTTATCTCTGCTTTATCTGCATCTACTTCTGTATTAGATTACTCAAGGTTTTCAGGAAACGACCGAAATATAAATGTGTGTCACACACAGAGAGAGTGTGATAAATTATAAAAATTTGGCCCCTGCAACTAGGCAGGCTGAGAAATCTCCAAATCTGTATCCTGGACGCCCTAGAGCAGATACGTTTAGTTCTAGTCCAGATTCAGAGACAGGCAGAGACAACGTCCCAGCTCAAGACCACTGAGCAAAGCAGACTAACTCCCTCTTACCTGCCCTTTAGTCTACTCAGGCCTCCAGCAGACTGATGGGGTCCAGTCACTTTGCAGAGGGCAATTTGCTTTACTTATCCACTGATTTACATGCTGCAGATTCAGAAACATCCTCCCAGGCACACCCAGAAGAATGTTGAACCAAATGTCTGGGGGCTCCATGTCCCAATCAGGTTAACACATAAAATTATCCATCACAACCCCTTAATTCAGCCCAGGCCTCCCGGGGGATGAATTATCACCACCTCTGAAACTGTACCCATGTCTGAAGTCCAGGCTGAGTTTCTCCTGAATGCCCAGATCAGAGCCAGCTCCCGGGGAGCCCTTGCTCTCCTCTGATAGCAAACTTGGGCATGTGGGCCAAACCCAGCCTCCTGCCTGTTTTTTTATGACCAATAAGTAAAAAAATCAATCAATCAATAAGGAAGTTTTGTATATTTTTAAATGGCTTGCGGAAAAAATCAAGTGATGAACAAGATTTTGTGCTATGTGAAAATTATATGAAATGTGAATTTCACTGGTCACTAATAAAGTCTTTTTGGGGGCACAGTCATGCCCGGTTGATTACATATTTCCTACGGTCACTGTTGAGCTACAAGGGCAGCTAAGTAGCTGCAACAGAGACCACATTAGTCCCCAAAGCCTGAAACATTTACTGTCTGTCCCTTTACAGGAAGTTTTACGGCCCCTGTTCTAAAACCCCAGAGCACTGTGGATACAAATCACTTGGGGACAGTCTGGGGCTGCTTTGGGACAGGTCATCTTACTGACATTCTTCCTCCCTTCTTTAAATCCAACCATCCCACATGCGTTTAAATTATAAATTTTCAAACTATCCTAAGGTGACCATGCCAACTCAGACTTTTCTGGTTTTGCAGATTCCCTCCCAGATGTGAATCTGCCACAATTCAGGATCTGCATCGTTTAACTGCTGGGCATTCACTTATGATTTCATGAATTTACTCTTCTTAAAGAAACTCATGAATGCCAAGTTTCTGTGCAACCGACAGTCTCTAGCATAACACAACGCAAAGAGCAAGGGTTCCGAGGGCAGGTCTGTGTGTGCGCCTGTGTTTGTGGGGTCCTTACACACAGATGCCCGTGAAGGTTCTCCTCAGGGGCAGCAAGTGCATGGCTGTGGGGAGCATGTCATCTTCAGATAGGTTCTCTTGGCCCCACAAAGTGTTGCTTTGTTTTTTTTTAAACAGGAATTAACTTCTAGCAATTACCAACTGGAAGGTGTTATACAGGATGGTCACAAAGTTCATGTGCACTTTGCACCTGAGCTTTATGGCCACCCTGTATCCAGACACACATCCTTGGCTTCCCTTGAAAACTCAAGTGGTCTGCCTACACACATCCCACCATCTCATCACAACAGTGATCTGCTCTTGGGCTTTTCCCATCTCACTCCAGTTTCCCTCAGCTCTATTCTTTCATTTACTTTCTTTCTGGCCCCTGTTGACATTTGAAACGATAACTTCTGATGTAGCTAAATATACATGTCTCCCTAGGTAGATCGTGCACACACCGTGTTTCCCCCAAAATAAGACCTACCCCAAAAATAAGCCCTAGCAGGATTTTTATGCATTTGTTAAATATAAACCCTACCCCGATAATAAGACCTGGTGACGGGCATGGCTAGGCAGTGTATCTGCATAGTCACGCCCTGCATTTCAGCGCAGAGAGTAAGACATCCCCTGAAAATAAGCCCTAGTGTGTCTTCTTGAGAAAAAATAAATATAAGACAGTGTCTCCTTTAGGGGGAAACACGGGTAGTTGTAGCTATAGATGTCCATTGATATCCAAATGGATTTTTACATACGTACAACAACTGAGTTGCCAAGTAGGTAATGTTATGGGGATGCAAGGTTATGGTGTAATCGACCGGCCCCTTCCAGCATTCCAGGATGGCCTTTAATCCAAGTCACACACTGCTGAGTTCAAGAGTAAGCCATCTGCTCAAATAACACTGGCCATATTTTTCAGCACAAAGACTACCAGATTGCATTGTACGGCGGGACACCCTGGGACATACGGAGGAAATTCCAAACGTACCATAGAATTTTTCACACTCTGTAGCAAGCGTTCGTGCTGCTCAGCGATGGCCAAGGCGGCAGAGTGGACTTTCTGATAGATGGCCTCCCCGTCTCGTGTCTGGAAGATAAACAGCCCTTCGCCAGTCTCACACATCCTGCGAAAACAAAAACAAGAAGCTTCTGAAAATCCAAGGCCTGGAACCGTGATTTTCAACCCGTGTGCCGCGGCACAGGCTTGTGCCATAAGAGGATCTCAGGTGTGCTTTCAAAACATTTAAAGACCATTAATTAAATTATTTTCCAAAGGAGTTCAAAGCACAGTAAGTGTATATTTTTTACTCTTTTTTTTTGGGGGGGGGGAAACAACATAATTTAAGTGTGTGCTGAAGTTTGTAAGTTCAAGTGTGCTATGAGATTAAAAAGGGTGAAAAAACACTGGCCGAGAAGTTCAATGCACTAAAAGCCTGGAATACGCTGTGAGGTTCTGTGACCGGATATTAGGAGATTGGGATCCTTGCTCACATTTGCTAAGTCAAATTAATCAGATGCAAAATGCACAGTGTCCAATTAATTTTTACTAATAAGGGCAGGAGACTGATCACTCTGGGCTGACGTGTGCTGAGGGTTCTGGTTCTCCTTTATCATAAAGTAACATGGAAGGTTAGGACCGCTGTTTTCTAATCCTGAGTGTTCCATCTATATTTCACTTGACAGTCTTGAAGAGGGACCCCACGTAACTTTGTTCCCTCTCCTAGTCCTGGAGTAACTTCCCATCAGAAACTCCACCAGTCGGCTCAGAGGGAGAGGAAGCTTCTCTGTCTCTCACGGATTCTGCTCTAACATTCTTCTCAGACAAAGATTCCTTCATTTCTCAAATATTACTCCAGCTTCCACGCGATGTAATGAATCTAATTCAGTTAAGTTTTTTTTTTTTTTTTTTTTTGGCCAGGAGCAGTGGTTCAGATGTATAATCCCAGGACTCTGGGAGGCTGAGGCCAGGGGATTACTTGAGCTCAGGAGTTCAAGACCAGCCTGAGCAAGAGTGACACCCTGTCTCCACTAAAAATGAAAAACTGAGGCAAGAGGATCACTTGAGCCCAAGAGTTTCAGTTTGCTGTTAGCTACAATGCCACAGCACTCTCCCGAGGGCAAAAAAGTGAGAGTGTGTCTCAAAAAATTCTTTTTTTTAAACGAGCAAGACTTAATGTTTGCAGCGTAAGAGAAGTTCTTCAGGGAAGGCAGTATGGGTTTTATAATACGTGTCTAGAGGGGGATTACCTCCATCTCAGACCATCAAAAAGAAAAACAGAAACGAATTTTATTAATAAGGGGAAATTGGCACACATGATTAGGTAAGAACTAAATACATGCTTTTCAATTAAATATATGTTAGTGTGTATATATATGTGTGTGTGTGAGTATATACGGGGTGGCTATAAAGTTTGTTTGCATGGCCACCCTGTATATTATTAAATATGATTCCTATTAATATTTTGAAACAACTTGCACAAAATCACATGCAGATATGTTTAAAAATCTCTGATTTAAAACAATAAAGATCACTGATTTTGATACATTCATATATCAAGAATGAACCAGGCTCAGTACAGTGGTTACAGCGCCAGGCACATGCACCAAGGGTGGCAGGTTTGAACCCAACCCGGGCCAGCTAAACAACTGCAATAAGAGTAAACTAAAAGGTTGTTTGGGTTTAAAGAAGCTAAGCAATGGTACTTCTGCTTCAGAATTGCCTGCAGAAAAGCCGAACGCTGGCTTTATAGCCTGAGTTTTGCTCCTATCTAAAAATACTGTTTCAGTGCCTGTGGCTCAATCGGCTAAGGCGCCAGCCACATACACCTAAGGTGGAGGGTTCGAATCCCCAGCCCGGGCCCACCAAACAACAATGATGGCTGCAACCAAAAAAAAAATGGCCGGGTGTTGTGGCGGGCGCCTGTGGTCCCAGCTACTTGGGAGGCAGAGGCAGAAGACTCGCTTGAGCCCAGGAGTTGGAGGTTGCTATGAACTGTGATGCCATGGCACTCTACCAGGGGGATAGCTTGAGGCTCCGTCTCAAAAAAATAAAATAAAATAAAAAAATAAAAATACTGTTTCACACAACATGAAAATTAAGTACATTTTCAAACCACTAGCCATGTTTTTTCTACTCCAACCCATGCAATGAATCCAATAAACAAGGATGATGACACATACGTCTATCTACTTTTCTGCAGCTCACACAGTACCAAGGCCACACGGCAGTTTTTCCGTATATGGCATGACCTGAGTAATTGGTCAAAACCTACCTAGTTTGAATTTCATGAATATGGGCTATTCAAGAAAAATTTTTTAAAAAATCACTCTTTTAATTAGCTAATATAAAGAACTAGCTCATAACATCATGGATCATGTTATTTTCATTATTTGAGTCACCCTAATCCAATAAAGAATTCAAACTAAAATTCAAGGCATTTTCAAGAAAGCCTCATTTCCTTCCTGAGAACATCTCAAAACACGTCACCTGTTCATGTGACCTCCTTCTCATTAAGCCACCAGACAAACTTGCCTCTACCCCTCAGCATCTAATGTTTTGAGTTTCATGGTTTTCATGTATCATTTTTTCATCAAACATGGGAATGTTAGGTTGTTTTAATGGATTCTTTAGAAGAGGCAGTAGCCATCTGTCTCTCCTGGGACAAAGATCATTGTATATTTATTTACTCCCTGAAATACCAACCTTGCTTACCTAAACAAGGAGGGTACCTGGCTTAAAAATACTTCATCGTATGATTGATAAGTATCAAATTTGGCAGCAGTCTGGACTGTGATCCAGCATATCTATCAGTGTCCTGACCTATCTGTCATATCCATACCACATTGATGTTTTTCTATCCTACCTTATTTTTTAATACTGCTGTTGAAATTCTTAATCTCTAGTATGACCCATTAACTGGGAAGATCTACTTTCTGAAAATCACTCTTTTATTCAATATCCACTGTTGATACGCATAATGAATCGATACCCTTCCTTTAATGACATTCAAGTCTCTAAATAAATATTGTGTTTAAAACACACACACACACATGCACGCACGCAAGCACACATACCTGCTTCTGACTAGCAGAAAAAGACCAAGAGTCATAATCATAAACTCCAATCAGGTTCAGGAAGAGAAAGTGACTGGTTAAGGTTGCTCAAACCTACTCCAACCTAGACTGGAGGAAGTATGTTTGGCAAAGAGCACAGGTCCTTTTTAAGATTAGTAGCCATGGTAACAGTCATCCTCTGTCTGATATTTACATGGGGGAATGGGGGACTATGACTTCAACGTAGCCACAGCTTCTGGTTGTTTAAGAGAAGCCAGAAATCTTTATTAATCATGTGAAGTCACCTGCATCTTAAATATTAGCAAATCACTCCATTGTTTTTAAGCCGCGAGAGCTGAAATGCCTTGATCAGCCAGATCTGGCCAAGAAGATGTCACCAGTGGTCATTAAAGAGACAAAATGCATAAAAAAAAAAACTCTAAATAGAACAGAAATTAGGCCTTTGGGTTGAATTATTTGGACTTACATTGAAACTAAACTGAAAAAATTTTGTAAGTGGTGCTCAAAGGCACACTCAGAGCTCTTCAGCTGAAGCAAGACCCAGGAAATTGCTAATGACCAAAAAAACTGGCTTCAGATTCTCTGCCCTGTGGCCCCATCTGCACTCTGCCCACAACTTCCTTTATCTTACTTGCCTCTCCTGGATGACTGGTTTGGAAGGCTTTTATAAGCAGCTTTACTACGACTCTCTAAAATGTTACTCCAGGCCTCCCTCCAAATAGTACAATGGGCCAACTCCCTACAGCAATAAGAGGAAAGGAAAGAAGGGAAAAGAAGCCCCAGAAGCGGCTAATGGTCTTACATAACCCAACCCAGCAATGCCCGCCTCTCATCTCCGGAGAAAACACAACCCACGACATAGGTGTTCTAATGATTCGCCCTGTAGCTGAGCAACAAATCCCCATGTTTTGACCTTGCAGAGCCCCAATTCCGTCTGTCTCTTTATACACTTATTTTTACCTTGGACGATTTTCCAGCACCCAAAGCGGTACCAAATGACCCCATCCCCTAGACACTCACAGAAGCCAGTGGGCTGAAAACCCAGGGAATGTAAAATAAAGAGTTTCACAGGGGCTCTTCGAATGCCCTCCAGGAGGATAAGGATTCAGAATATTGTGGCCAGACAGATGCATTTATAGCTTCAAGTTTCTCAATAATTTCTTTGCCTAAATGATGTGCCTGTCATTGCAAAGCATAGATTAAGCAATTAGTCAAGAACCTTGAGGAGACCAATGGGCGAGGAAGTAGTGGGGGACTCAATCAGTTCTTCTGCACACCAGTCCGTGAAAAAGAGCCAAGAGCTTGGCCTGGGACCATTTGGCTGTGATGGGTCCTCACCAGCTCCGTGACCTAATACGAGCTGTTAACCTTTCCAAATCTGTCTCTGTATGTAATAAACAAATTCAATGACAATAACTCTCACATACTGATCGCGAGTATTACACAGAGTGTGCAGAGACACAATACCATCTTCCGTTATTCCATGGGAATGTAACCTTGTGTAGAAAGGGATTTGGACTTTTTATTTTCTGATTTATTCGCAGCCTTTTCCCTCACGCCTAGAACCTGGCTTGGCTTCTACGCGGTGCTGGAGAAGTAACTGCAGAATGGACCATGAGAGCGTAGGTGGTGCTGGCCAAGGCACAGCTGGGAACCTGACCCAGGCTTCCAGCGAGTTTTATTTAAAGTGCCAATTCATTGAGCCACCCTGGCGAGGTAAGGGGTTGGAAAAAGCAAGAAGAACAATCTCCACAGAAAGAACTGTGCACGGCCAAGCTGCAGGCAGGACTCAGCCAAGTGAAGGAGCGTGTCGGGGAGGGGCCTGCCAGACAGAGCTGAAATGTGCCAACACAGTGATCTGATCTTCGCTGCTGTGAACAGTGGCCACCCACACACGGCGGGGCTCAGAGACACTGGATGCCCAACTTCAGAAACTCTGTTCTCTCCTTAGGCCAATGACGTTTCTCACCCACATATTTTATTAGAAAAGTAGCAACAGATTGAGATTATTTCATGGTAGAAAGCAAATTTATGAAATAAACAAGCCAATGAGTTTTATCTGTCCTCACGAGCTGTATCTTGTGCATGTGGGTATATGTCTCTCTCTGTGTGTGTGTGTGTGTGTGTGTGTGTGTGTGTGTGTGTGTGTTGAGAATATTTGGGGCTGGACACAATGGCTCACACCTATAATCTCAGCACCCGGGAAGCCGAGGCAGGTGCATCAATTGAGCTCAGGAGTTCAAGACCAGCCTGAGCCAGAGTGAGACCCCATCTCTAAAAATAGCTGGGGGTTATGGTGGATGCCTGTAGTGCCAGCTACTCAAGAGACTGAGGCAAAAGGATCTCTTGAGCCCAAGAGTTTAAAGTTGCTGTGAACTGACACTCTGGCACTCTACCCAGTGAGACTCTGTCTCCAAAATAAGAAAGAAAGAATATTTAGATGTGGCGAAACCAGGATGTATCGTGTACTCAACACACATACTAGATATACTTTCACCTTCTCCTCCCCTTCCAAAATGGTTCTTAAAGCAATGTTGAATTTTACATTTGCAATTGCATATTATAATTGAAAGACCATGAGACAAAACATCACACCTGTGAAGGATGTAAAGGAGAGGTGGGCTTTCTCTTGGAAGAGCTTAGAATTTATAAGAGGAGACAAGATCTGTATGTGTGAACGGAGTCGTGAATAATGTAACAGTTGAATGAACCACACTGTTCACAGGGGCAATTAAGAGGGGACCCCAGCAGAGAAGACGGGAGTGTGTCTGCCCTGGTACAAAGAAAATTTGGAAGCTAAAAACCTGAAAGAAACAGATCCGAAGCACCTGGAGGGGAGGGACTCAAAATTAAGAGGAAGAAGTCTGCAGAATGTTGACTTTCTTTGCCTGTGAGTTAAAATTAAAGTTTGAACTAATGGAGTAAAATGGCCCTGTCCCCAGTCCCCAGGCTGCAAGATTGCCAACAAATACCATGACAAAAAAAAAAAAGAAAGAAAGGAAGAAAAAAGAAAAGAAAAGATGCATAGATGCACAGGCAAGAAATTAAGAAAGCAAGAGGCTTAACTGCATGGAGTCTATTTGCTCCATCCTGGGGAAGAAACAGCGGGCGTTTGTCAGGAGCTGAGGGTTGATGGCAGCACGGCTGGAGTGGCCCCTGGACATGGCTGAGTCGTTCCCTGTCCCAGGCACTGCAGGCTGGTCAGCAGCACCCCAGGCTTCTACTCACGAGGCGTCAGCAGCACCGCCTGCTGTGATAACCCCAAAACAGCTCCACACAGTGGTAAATGTCCCTGGGGACCCGAGAACCACTAAAATGAAATTGACCCAAAACAAGATGAGGAGAGAGAAGCGGAGAATCACCCACGTGGGAACAGGCCAAGTCCACAAGGCAGCGTTGGGGTCCAAGGGGGCTGTTGTTGCTTCACCACAAACTAGGGTGACACGGAGATTCTGCAGTGGCGTGTCTGTTACCGTTTCTACTCTAAGGATTGGCGTCACTGCCTACGTGATCTCATCTTAGGTCACGGCAGCAGCCCACTCCCCATGTGTGTGTGGGCCGGAGAACAGGTCAAGCCAGTCCACCTGCTGCTGCCCTTGTTTTACGGCCCTTGTTGTGACCAGCCCAGTGAGAAAGGGCAATCAGTGTGAGTGACCACCTCCTGCTCCACTGGGCTGCTCAGACCTCAGAGCCCGGGACAGCTTTCAGGAACATCATCATTCACGATCAAGTTTTGTTAAGGTTGTCAAATCTTTGTATCACCTCTGTACCCCTTTTTTAACCAACTCTTTTTTTTTTCCTTAAACAGATGTATCAAATCAATACCGTACACCGCACATTGAAGTCTGACATAAAAAATACATGAAATGAAACAAAACAGTGTTGTTAACTCTGCCTGGGTCCTCCTGCTGTGAGTCATCTCGGGCACACAGGTCAATCAGAAGTGTCCCAGATGCGTGTATCACATAGGGGCACCCAGCCGAGATGTCACTCTACAATTAAAAAGATCAAAAAGTAACCTGAAAAGAAAATGACTTTATCACTGCAAGACTCGCCTTTATGTGCTGTTATGTCCCCAGTGCAGTGATTTTCAGCTGCTGTGCCGTGAGAGGAACTTAGGGTGCCGTGAACATTTTTAAAGATCATTAATTATTTTCAAAAGAAGTTCAAAGCACAGTAAGTATATTCTTTTTTTTTTTAACTCTATTCTTCAATTAACAAATTTAAGTGTGGCATGCAAGTTCAAGTACAAGTTCAAGTATGCCATGAGATAAAACAGTCGAAAAACACTGCCCTATTCTATAAAATCATCCTTTGTCTCAGGAAACACACGTGGCGTGCCTCAAGCCCCACCCTAGGTGGTTGTGGGAGTGAACCATGGGAGATAAGACACGTCTCCAGCTCAGCTCCCTCACGTGGTAGAATCGTGACCTTGGGGGATTCCCTGGACTTCTCCAAGTCTGAGTGACCTCATTATTTCCAATGTGAATAATGAGCACACTAAACCTCACGGGGTGGGGGGAGATTGTGTTTTATATTCAGAAAGGGATCTGGCCTCAAGTAAGCATTAAATGAAGCTATGCTGCTGTTGGTATTGCTATTTTAACCCTTTAACATGTCAAAGCTGATGAGGACGGGGTGCTGAGGGAAAACTTCAATAGGGAGCCACAACCACACCTTCACCTTGAAGGAGAGGCGGGCGACTGGGTTCCAGAACGACGGGGAAGCAAGAATGATTAAGATGCCTGGGAATGCAAGGTGGGCACATGGCGAGGGTGGATGTGGAGGCTCACGGGTCTGTGAGAACCGAATAAAAGACACCTCTTCTTTGAGAATGAAAATAGGAATTCAGAAATAGCAATCTCCCTCTAAGAAAAGAATAAGATTTAAGTCAAGAAAAGTTACGACGGAAAAAACTGGGTGTGGGCCGGACATGGTGGCTCATGCCTGTAATCCCAGCAATTGGGAGGCCAAGGCAGGTGGATTGGCTGAGCTCACAGGTTCGAGACCAGCCTGAGCCAGAGTGAGACCCTACTTCTAAAAATAGGCAGGTGTTGTGGTGGGCGCCTGTAGTCCCAGCTACTTGGGAGACTAAGGCAAGAGAATTGCTTGAACCCAAGAGTTTGAGGTTGCTGTGAGCTATAATGCCACAGCACTCTACAGAGGGCAACAAAGTGAAACTCTGTTTCAAAAAAAAAAAATTGAGTGCTTTTTTTCTCCATTTCCGGATAGAAAGCATATTCAACTCCGTGGGTGCACAGGAAGGACATAAAGGTCACGTTCAGATTGTGAATAGCCACATTCCACGCTTTATCACCCCATCACCCAGGCTAGAGTCTTACTTAAATGTGTACAGAGACCATTCCTATCACAATCAGATGTAAATTCTAATCTCCATTGTCTTGGCTTGAAGGTTTATAGAGCAGGAGGTTAAAAAAACAAAATCTAAAACAATGAATGAACTGACTCCCCAAACTTGTGGAACAGGCTAGGATGAGACAGAGGGGCAGTCTGTTCACATTCTCTGTTCCCAGTCACTTACCAGCTAAATAAAGATCACTTCCCTTTCATTTCTGCTTTAAGACATGGTGTGGATCTAACTCCTGGGTTCAGGAGGCATTCCTCCCACTATAGCAGTTTATTTATAGGAAATAAGTAGAAATTAGAAGAGCGTTTAACAGTTTCTAAGCCCAAACACGCTGTGTACCTTTACTAAACCCTGGCTGAAAAGACAGTTTAGTATGGGGGAAACTTCCCAAGGAACCCAGAAGTTAACACACCCCCAGACAAACCGTGGGATCCCCCTCAGCCCTCATACCTTCCCTGCCCTTTCTCCTGCAGTTTCAGCTGCTCCAGGAGAGTCCTGACCTCTCCTTCTCTCCCAGCCCACAACCAATCTGTCGGGAAATCCTTCTGGCTTCAGCTTAACAACCTGTCATTATCCATGCACTGAAGACCAAGTTCACTGTTACCCACACGCTTACGGCCACCTTGGTCCCTCGTGCCAGAAGGACAGTGTCCTTCTAAGTGGTTTTAGCCTGACAAAAATCTAATTAAAAAAACAAAAAGATCATGTCACTTCTTTGCCTAAGACCCTCAGTGAAGTAAAAAAATTAACATTGTCTAAAAACAGCCCTTTGCCATGAGCTCCTGGGAGGTCATCTTTGTCTGCTGGGGGTGGGGATGGAGTGGAGGGTGGTGGGGGTAGCCAATTAGGAACAATATGGGCTGGCCTTGTGGGTAATCAACCAGTCACACCCCCCTGAGAGAGCCTCAGTACAGTCTGTGAGAATGGTGGCTCAGGGTCCCCGGTTGGCAGCACGTCCCCCCCCCCCCCGCCCCAGTGCTTTCCCACAGTGACATGAGCCAAGCAGCACATCCTGGCCCAGGGCCTCTGAGCACGGGTGCTCCACCTCAGAGTTCTTTGGGCTCCGTCCTGTGCACATCCTCCCTCTCTGATTTCACAGCTCTAGGCAAGTTCTGTGAGTCATTTTAGCAAATTATCAAGCCTTGGGGTGGTTTGGGAGCTCATGAACTTGCAGGTAGTATCAGGAGTGAGGGACGGTTCCCTCAAATTCTGCAGGTGCCCGACTCTCGGAAGCCCCAGCCCCTAAGGCCCCTCCCAGCTGACAAAGACTAAAAGCCACGTTCTCTATAACCACCTCACGCCCCAGTGGCCCCACCACCTTCATCATGCATCTCTCCCCCTGAGTGTTCTGCTCAGGCAGAGCAGACGGGTGGCTCCTTGAACAACTCTTCCTCTGTACTTTTCTCACCTTCCTTCTAGCGGGAATGCTGTCCCCAGAGATTCCTCCATGTCTTTTAGGTCTTTACTCAAACACCATTGACTCAGCAAAGCCAGTCCTGTTCACACTTTTTATTTAGTTAGTTAATTATTAGAGATGGGGTCTTGCTATGTTGCCCCGGCTGGTCTCAAATTCCTGACCTCAAGTGATCCACCCACCTTGGCCTCTGGAATTGCTGGGATTAAAGCATGAGTCACCATACCTGGCTCTTGTTCACCCTCTTGCAAATCGTGCCCCTTCTTGGACACTCTCCACTGTCC